>JAPKLW010004107.1:0-30673 GCA_026898455.1 Plectranthus barbatus
TGTTTTGTAACGCATGAGTTTATTTTAAAGTAAAAGCTCACGTGTTGGTGGGTGAGTTGGCATGTCAATCTTATATATGTATGATTTGGCAATGTGTTCACTGAGTACAATGTACTCAGCCCTGCATGTATTTCTAAATGTGCAGGTTGAGCAGTGAAAGAGAATGGTGGTGTGTTGAGCAATCTTTTGCACTCAAATCGTATGGGTATACCCAGGAGTACATATCTTCATATATGTATTCCAACTACGCTACATCTGCTGCACTACTTTGAGCCTCATTCCCGATTATTATTGTTCACCCCAATATGCCACACTCTGGTTATTCGGGAAGCCAGGGCGTGACAAAACCATTATGAATTTGTTGAACTAATGTAATATACTTGTGAAATCTAAGACCGCAGCAAATTTGCAGAAGGAAAATATCATTTTGTATTGAATGAATTCAAGTGTTTTGATACAATGAGGAAGTATATATACAAGTTGTGGAAGAATCTAGATTAAAACTGTAACAGAAACATAACAAACTTGTATCAAAATATCTTCTCGGTTGTTACGTTGCATGCATTTGTTTCCTTTGCTTCTAGAACGTCGGTTGAACGTGTGCATGATTTTAGTTGTATAGGTTCAGTTTAGTTGCACGTGCATAAGTCTCATGAATATCCCCCTCAAGCTGCACTTCCCAGAGTCGCAGCTTGGACAATAAGACATGAAAGGTATGCACGGGAACGGCCTTTGTAAAGATGTCCGCGGTTGAGCCGAGGAAGAAACATGAACAGGTTGGATCAAACCAGATTTAAACGCATGACGTACAACATGACAATCAATTTCAATATATTTTGTACATTCATGGAAGACCGGATTTTCAGCAATGTAGATCGCGGCTTTGTTGTCACAACAAAGTGGAATGGGAAGAATAGGTGAACATGTAAGATCTTGTAACATATATGACAACCACTGCAGCTCATGAACAGTCGCGGCCATGGCGCGATATTCTGCTTCCGCCGTGGAACATGCAACAGTCGGTTATTTCTTGGATTTTCAAGGCAAAATACAATCTCCAATGAATATGCAGAAACCCGAAAGAAAATGGCGTGATGTTTTACACGCGCCCCAGTCAGAATCACAAAATGCACGAAGTTGAAGAGAATTCGAAGAAGAATATAGAAGCCCACATGAAGGAGAAACTGATAGATACCGTAAGACATGCTGAGTTGCATGCCAATGGGTTTGGCGAGGTGAATGAACGAATTGACTCAGTTGCTGCACGACTATACGTAAGGTCAGGTCGTGTATAGTTCAGATATAAGAGCCTTCCAACATGACGGCGATACTGCTCTAGATGATTGAGCAATGGTGATGAAGTATCATCCTCTGCAAGGAAGTGGAAACCAGGAGGAAATAGAGTGGAAGCTGGGGAACAGTCCAGCATGCCAACATCCCTCAGAATATCAGTAGCGTATTTAGACTGAGAAATGAATATATACCTTATGTAGACCGTGTAAACTCTATGCCAAGAAAATATTTAACAGCTCCTAGATCTTTAATTATGAATAAGGAATAAAGATGTTTTCGCTCAACAACTCTATTTTGTTGAGGAGTATATAGGCAGATCCTGTCATGTAAGATTCCAAGATGAGTGAACAAGGATGAACAAGAGTGATTTAGAAATTTAGAACCATTATCTGATCTAATCACCTTGACTTGTTTGTGATATTGTATCTATGAACTTGAGAAAAGATTTTAGAGTAGAGCTTACTAGGGTTTTGTTAAGTAGTAACATAGTCCATGTACAACAACTATAATCATCAACAAGAGTAAGGAAGATTTTAGAACCCGATCTAGATGGAGTCTGAAATAGACCCCAAAGATGCATGAAGCATCTCAAAACAATCATGGGTTTTGATCAAGCTGTGTGGAAAAGGTTCACGATGCTGCTTAGATTGAACACATACTTCACAAGAGTTTGTATTAGGGAAGGTATGAACAGAAATACATGATTTAAGGTGAGCTAAAACTTTATTAGGAGGGTGGCCCAATCTGGAATGCCACAAAGATACATCAAGAGACATATTACAGGTAAGATTAGGTAAGATTGACAGAATGAGAAAGAAAATATGAAGCATATCTATGTTAAGAAGCTTGAATAGCTTATGAGGTAAAAGAGTGTGCATGCATTGATGATGTATAGATTATTTAGCATGTGTCCAGCAGCTACTATTCCAATAATCCATCGAACTGAAATAGGTGGAAAGAATAGTACATTATAAGAACTCATGTGATAACTGTCAGATACAAGTCGATTTTGTTTCGCCTCCAGCATCATACAATAGATCTTCGTGATAGTAGGTAATGGATCCATTAACAATAGTTGATTCTTCTCAATTGAAAAAGAATCATTAAACCCGAGCAGAAATTCCATCGCTCGATCTTCCATACGAATTTCTTCAAATGCATCCACGACATCTTGTAAGGCAGAACAAGCTCCAAGTAAGAATTCAGCAGAATTACCAGTATATTTCTGCGTAATACGAGAGCAATCCAGACCAGGCCGTAGCACCTCTAACTGATCAGTTAGATCTTTAAGCTTTTCGTAAAAATCAATCACTCCAGACGTTTCTCGGCGAATAATCGTAATAGGTTATCTTTGGATGTCAAGGCTGTAACCGCCGCAATGCGCCATCGACGATAATTCACATTAGTTAAAGGAAATGAAACTAGTGACATGTCGGGATAATCAGAACAATGGAGGAACAATTGTTCCTCATACAACGCATCTTCTTCACTGCTTGCCATGGCGGAGAGAAGAAAAAAAATTATACTCCGGCGAATGATACCATGTGAAATCTAAGATCGCAGCAAATTTGCAGAGAATATTCAGAAGGAAAATATCATTTTGTATTGAATGAATTCAAGTGTTTTGATACAATGAGGAAGTATATATACAAACTGTGGAAGAATCTAGATGAAAACTATAACAGAAACATAACAAACTTGTATCAAAATATCTTCTCGGTTGTTACGTTGCATGCATTTATTTCCTTTGCTTCTAGAACATCGGTTGAACGTGTGCATGCTTTAGTTGTATCGGTTGAGTTCAGTTGCAAGTGCATAAGTCTCAATAATACTCTACTTTATTCTACAATTAAATTTACAATTTTTCATTATCTATATCGAGCAGCTAACCCTACATTTTTTTTTCTCTACAAAGGAATATCCAAATTTATTTCTCCTACTATTATGTAGATTTTATTCCATTTTAATTCTTCATCAAATTATTTTATTGATACATATTTATATTTAATATTTAATCAGTATCTTTAATTATATAAATAGAATAAAACATGATTTAGAATTATTTTTAAACAAAGAATTTTACCAAACTATAAAAAAACTCTCGTAATTCGTAGCTTCCATAATATAGAGGATGATATTATTATTTCAATGAAGTGTGATGAGTGATTGTATTAAAGTTTTTTTTATTGTCATGTCAATGTAATAAATTATAATTTTATGCTTTTATAGTTAAATCATATTAATTTTTATTTTTTTAACAAAATAATAGAAATAAATCGAGGTTATAAAAGTTAAATACTGAAATATTTAATAAGTTATTTGAGAAAAAATATTTTCTGGTCAAAGAGTCATTAGATATAACGAGAAGGGTCAAAACATCACAATTTTGTCATGAGCGGGTAGATGAAGAAGTGCAGTTGGCGGGTGAAAATAATAATTTATGATGGGAAGTTCTCAGGTTAGACATGTCTAAACGGTTTAAGCAGGTTTTATACATTAATTCAAGTCAATCTCATCTAATATATCCTAATTGAGGATTAATAAACCCTATTTAGAATGAGTGAACCCATTTGGATATGGATAAAACCCACCTAAACCATTTTGACGTGTCTAACGTAAGTTTTTGCCATTTATGATTTGTTTAATAAGCTCTTTTTTTTCTTTTTCTTTTTTATGAGCCAAAATAAGGTTTTGAAATGAAACTTAATATTAGGGGAAGATAAACTTAGAAAAAAAAAACTACTTCCTCCTTCCCGTTTATTAGTCTCATATAGATCAGACACGATAACCAATATTTGTGAATGTAGTGAAATTATTTATTTATTAGTGAAAAAAATTTATCATTTTAAAAAAATTAGTGAAATTATTTATTTATTATCATATGATCCATCCTCTATATATATATATATATATATATATATATATATATTGAGACAGACCAAACAAAAAACAAAACTAATATAATGGAATAGAGGAAGTACTTGAATTCAGTGCTCAGTTGTAGAGTCTAATGATAAAAGGCAGTAATCTACGTAGGTATATGTTTCCTATGGTTATTGTTTTCTATTTTGATTAGGATTAATTAAAATTGGTTCTTACCCTAATTACATTTTAGGAGACTTGTCGATCTAGGACCCAAAAGATAGTTAAATTGTCAATCCAGGATCCGAAAGATGATTTGTCAATCCAGGACCCGAAAGATCATACAATTCTCAATCCAGGACCTCATATTGAGGTCCTGGATTGAGAATTGTATGATCTTTCGGGTCCTGGATTGAGAATTTTTGTGATTTTTCAGGTCCTGAATTGACAATTAATCTTTCGGGTCCTGAATTAACAATTAAACTATCTTTCGGATCCTAAATCGATAAAACTCCTAAATTTTATTTTTTCATATAAATAAACCCCATTCGTAATGAGTTTATGTGAGCTATACGCAGGGGCTGCGCCACCCCAGGGCTGAGGGGAGCGCCCGACCCATGGCAATTTTTTTCTTAGTTTGATGTAGCATAATTGTTGGTTTTTATTGTGATGGCCCCACAGACACTAACACTCAAAAATACTAGATGAAATTTTAGTTGGGCTGGCCCAATTTTTGTTATAAATTTAAAACTTTGTAGCCCTGTCTTTTTTCAGTCCTATTAGTAAGAAAATTTTAGTTCATTTGATGTTATTTTTTTACTAATTATTATTATTATTATTAAAACTCTAAATTCCTATAGTTAATTTATTTTGTTTGAAAATTTTAGTTAATCATTATTTTGTATGTTTATTTGTGGATTATAACTATTTAATATATTAATTGTAATTATTAAATATGAGATTAGATCATATGTAAAAAGAATAAATCATACTCATAATATTTAAATAAATCAATGGTTAATATACAGTCAAATAACAATTAAAATACAACCAAATAACAACTAAAACATAACCAAACAATTTTGTAATCAAACAATAACCTGTACATAATCAAGCAACATTGTAAATATAATCATGCAATTTTCTCACGGGAGAATTTTTTCTTACCAGATCTGCTCCATATTAAATATTATTTATTGATTTGTGATTTTATTTTAGATTGTAAATTGAATTGTAATTGTTGATTATTGTAAATTGCAATTATAAATTTATTTATTAACTTACGTAGTACATTATTAATTGTGATTATACTATTTACTATATCGAAATGTTTGGTCATTTACTAGGGAAAAAAGATACATTGAAAATTTTATTTCCTAAAATTATTAGTTCAAGAAATTTCAAAGAACTAACCCGAAAATTGAAAGGATAGGGTTACAGTTCAGAATTTTCAACCAAAAAAAAATGCATTTGCTTAGCTTAGAACAATTAACCCGAAAATTGATGGACTGGCCCATTTAACATCTTTAAATTATCGATACAGTAAAGTACAACCCCCACGAGTTCCAAATCCTGCATCCGTCATTGGCTATGCGAGAGTGCAAGAAAGAAAAGAAAAAAAAAAGAAAAAAAAAGAGTGATAATCATATGAGATACGGGCGGAGGTAGTCTCGGCGGGATAGTCACCCCTACAAGCTGGAGACTTTTTTTAGTTTTATTTTTTAAGAGTTAAAAACAAAATCATAAAATATGACTTTATAAAATTTGCTCAAGTCCCCACAAAATATAATCGAGCTCCTACGTTACTTCAAGTCTGGATCCACAAGTTACCACAATACCCTTACTAAATCTCCTGATTTTCTGTGTTCTTGTGTTTTCTCAATCATTTCATATCTTATTTCACAATTGAAACAATATTCTTTTGAAGTGGAAAAATTATTGATTTCGAAAGTTTTATTGAATAAAATTGTTATGCCTATCACTAGAACTAGGGTAGCGAGAATTAAACCTATTATATATAATCAGATTCCTCTTTAAACATGCAAAGTTAATTTGAAACGTGAGAAATTAAAATATTAATTAGGGCGGCTAATTATAGTGAAGACAAATGTCACTGCTGGGTGTGTGACAATACAAATCTTAATTTCATGCTTATCAATTATCACAACTAAACAAACGATAAATGATTTCTTAAAATTTAACACATGCAACTTAAGGAATTAGATACTCAATAATTATGTGTATAATTACTTCGATAGTAATAATTATAGTTAATTAAGTTTGAGTTAGATGTTTTGGATACTTTACCAACCTTTCTATTCTACTCTAAATTAGGCATGCATAGTATTCGGTCTGTTCGGTTAATATATAACCGCCTGAAATACCCCCAACCAAAATAATTGATCCATAACTCTTCTAATTAATATGTCGGTTTATTATGATCGATTTAGATTGGAACCGATAAAAACCTATTCTTTCAGTTTTGTTAACACAAATAAACTATCTTAAACTAGAAAATTCCATATCCTAATTTCATGTAAATTACATATCAAAATCATGAAATTCAAACATAAAACATTATTCAAATCATAACAATTCGGTCCATCGGTCAGTTCTTTCAGTTCCAACATTCAAAACCTACGACCGACATGTAACGCCCCCAACTGGCCTTCACAAACTTTGAGGCGCGTTACAGTGGAAGTGGGGTGCTTTAAAAACATTTTCGAAAATAGCAGAAGATTTTAATCAAATTAGCATGAATATGAATTTCAAAACATTCATCAACAACCAGTTTTTCACAAGATGCAACGATGTAAAGTATTTCGTGCACAAAATATAAGAAAAACAGTTGTGAGTGCGGTTTCTCAAACTTATTACAAAACGTGAGGGAAGGAAAGGTAAACAGAGATGCAGTGCAGCGGAGTGATACGTGATGGAGATATGCATATGAAGATGCATATCTCAGGATCTAATCTTGCTCTCAGGATTTGCTCGTCTTTACACCGCCACAATTCCATCCTTGCTGCTAACCTGCGCATTTTAAAAATAATGCGAGGGGCTGAGTACTAATGTACCCGGTGGAAACATGCCCGAAAACATAAATTTATAGATATGAAAGCTATGCTACACACACAGATAATCACGGGGTTTTATTGAAAAGTACCATGTTATCCAAAACATTTTATTGGCTACAGCTATCAAAGATGTTATCATATCTGTTTACCGTTTCGTAACTGGAAGCTGGCCTACTTCCGAGTTACAATGAACAGCTGGGAATGACGTAACCCACTCGACCTCCTGTCATCAATTAGTGCACTGATCTCAGGGCGTACCTGTGAGATCCGATCAATTTTTTTAAAAGGTACCCCTTACCTCTCCTTATCACACCGTGAGGTGTCAGCACTCCAGCTGAGGGACCTGAGAATTACGGAGCTAGTGGCTCGACGTTCATAAGATAGCAATCCTCTACATATTAATAAGGTTTAGCGCGAGCCTTAGTGCCCGGTTCATACCTCATTAATTATCTCTCCGGGAGTTTAATCAACCAGAGGTACAGATATGATAGCACAAAACATTTTGGCATAGACAATCAATTTCAAAACAAAACATTTTCACACACACTTTAGAAAACTGAGCTCAAGGCTCCAAACGACATTTTATTTTTACTGAAAATAGTCCCCACCTTTTATTGCTTACAGATTAGATGATCACGTTAGTTGTGGTTGAGCTGTCACAAATTCTCTGTGTTTCCTTCACATATTAACACAGTAAAGCATACACAAATTAGGATGGATCGCCTAATCATAAATAATCAGCTCTAACTATATTATTGATGATGATTAGAACCCTATCAATATACATGTTAAATGAAAGCTTTCAGCGAATATTACAATATTGCAGAAGGAATTATCGCGGAATAATACCTTGGTTGAACACAAAATTAGTTTGAATCCAAAACTGAATTATGTAAATATGCAGCGTCTCTCTCTGCCATTTTTTCTCTCTCAATAAATTTGTTGGAAAGAATCAATCACAAAATCAAAATGGTGGAAAGTATCAATCACAAGATTGGATCCAAATCAAATCCTTAATTTATTAGATTGATTTATTTCCTTATTTTGTATTCATCATCTCTATAAAAGAGAACATTGTACAAATTGATTTATATATACAAAAAAAGGAGTACTAAGAGTTATTCCTCTATCATGTCTTTCTACTACATTCAAAACATGGTATCAGAGCAGGATTGAATTCCTGGCTCTGTTAACCCAAAATCCAAACCCAAACAAAAAAAAAAATTACTTGTTGGCTCAGAAAATACTCATCATCGCCTACCAATCTCGTCCATCTAGCCTTGATCAAGGCAAAACCATTACCCAAATCAGCCCTCAACCTGCAAACAGATCAAAACAAACATGTCAGATGCGAAGGATCTAGTAGTCCAACAAACAACCAGAAACAATGAGAATATCAGCCTTGGATTCAAATTGGATGACAACAACTATCCAATTTGGTCCAGGCTGATGAAGGTCTCGATCGGAAGTAGGGGGAAAACCAAACACATCACAGGTGACCCCCCGCCACCAAAGAAAGGAGAAGCAGATTATGTGCAGTGGGAAATCGACGATCTCACTGTCTTCGCCTGGATACTCAATAACATGGAGAATAAACTAGTCTCAAGTTTCGCACAACACCAAACAGCCAAGACTATCTGGGATAGCTTGGCAACAACCTACGGAACTGCACCCGATCCACTACAGACGTACGACCTCGAAGTAAAGGCAAACAAGGTCGTTCAGGGAGAGAGAACCCTTGAAAGCTATTGGGATGAGCTTCAAGGGATTTGGCTAAATATTGATCAACGAGAGCCAAACTTGTTCAACTGCTGCGATAAAGGCATCCGGACATATCAGCAAGTGCTAGCCCAAAGGAGGTTGTTCCAATTTCTGTCTGGGCTTGACTCGAAGCTGGACGAAATCCGCCGTGATATACTCAAGGAGATGCCGCTTCCCGCACCAGAATCTGCCTTCTCGAGGGTACGAAGAGAAGCTGCCCGACTCCAGGTTTTGCAGCCGTCCGAACCCGAGTTGCAGATCGGCACCGGGTTTGCGTCGACCTCCAACTGCGGCGGACAGAACCAGAAAACAAACCCCAGGGCCAAGATTGACAAATCCAAACTTGTGTGCACACACTGTGGAATGCGAAAACACACAAGAGAGCAATGCTTCCAGATCGTGGGATTTCCAGAATGGTGGGACGACGGACGGAAAACGGCGAAGGGCAACATCGCCGCAGTCAGATCGGCCGGCGGCGAGAGAACCAAACTACATCGGTCCGATGCTTCAATCGCCGCCGCCAATGGACCAGGAGGAGGAGGTGTCGGATTTGGAGGTGCTGCAGCGAGAACCAGCGCCGCCGGGGCAGATGGCGCGAGAACCAGCACCGCCGCGGTTGACAGGGCAGACGACGGTACGCCCCGCAGCCGTGGAAATCAGAGAACCGGCGGGTGGTTCATCGGGCCAGACGGAGGCGAGCGATTCGCAGAGGGCGGAGGCGCGCGATTCACAGACGGCGGCGGTGCTCCGAGCAATCGCGGTCGAGTGAATCACAGAGCATATGGAGCACCGGGCTGCGGTGGCTGGCTGAGCGCGGCTGACGGAGCACCGGCGACGATTCTCGCCGGTAATGGTGAGGGGGTGACAGGAATTGGAGAGGAGGAAGTCGACGGTAATGGGGAGGAAGTCGAAGGTAAAGGGTTTGGATTATATCCAAACCCTAATTTCCCTCATAAATCTTGTTTTTTGCAATTCAGTCCCCGGAATTCTAACTCCCTTAATTCAGCCCCCATCCTTTTAAAAACCTAAATAACTACCCATCCTTATGTAATTATACTAGCAAAATTAAATCCATATCAAAACCTTTTTTTCAAGGGTGGATTTTCGACTGTGGAGCTACCGATACTATGTCCTTTGATAGGAAAGATTTTTTAAATCTGTCAAAATCCACTAAAACCCATATCCAAACCGCTAGTGGTGACTTGATAGAGGTGGTAGGATCTGGTACTATTCAAATATCACCGTCCTTATACCTCTCTAATTGCCTATTCGTTCCTTCTCTCTCTCACAAACTCTTATCCATCAGCCATATAACCCGTGATTTGAACTGTACGCTCCTCATACACCCGTCCTTTTGTATCTTGCAGGATATCAGGACGAAGAAGATCATTGGGCGTGGCACTGAGAAGCAAGGACTGTATTGTGTCAATGAGGTCGAGCAGAATGGTACTGCATTACTTACTTATTCAGCCAATAAAAACCTGTGGTTGTGGCATTGGAGGTTAGGTCATCCTTCTAGAGGGTATTTGAAATTATTGTTTCCTAATTTGGTTCAAAACTCTGTTTTATCATGCGACTCTTGTGTTATGGCTAAAAGCCACAGACATTCTTTCAAACCTAAAAATAAAAGAGTTGATCATATCTTTTCTCTTGTTCACTCTAATGTGTGGGGACCTGCTCCAATTTTGGGTGGTAGTAGTTTTAGATACTTTCTCTTGTTTGTTGATGATTGTTCTAGAATGACGTGGATTTATTTTTTAGAGAACAAGTAACAAGTTTTCGAAAAATTAACTCTGTTTTATGCCATGGTCCAAACCCAATTTCACAAGAAAATCCAAATTCTCCATTCTGATAACGACCGAGAGTTCGTTAATTCCTCTGTACTCAACTTCTGTCAACAAAAGGGCATCATACACCAAACTTCATGTCCCTATACTCCCGAACAAAACGGAGTTGTAGAAAGGAAAAATAGAATCATTCTAGAAATGACCCGTGCCATTATGATTGAATCTAGTGTTCCCACCACTTTATGGCCAGAAGCAGTAGCAACCAGTGTCTATCTTCTAAACCGGTTACCAACCAAAGTTCTTCAATTTCAAACCCCTCTCCAACATCTCTCTACCCATGTTACCATTCCTTCAGCCCTTACTCTTGAGCCTAGAATTTTTGGTTGTTCCGTCTTCGTGCACATTCCAAAACACGAGCGAACCAAATTTTTGCCGTGTGCTGAAAAATGTGTATTCGTGGGATATGGGGTAAATCAAAAGGGGTATAGGTGCTATAACCCAAAAACCCGGCAAGTCATTACTACCATTCATTGTGACTTCCTTGAAACCGAGTATTTCTACCAACGCCATTTTGGGGGTCAGGGGGAGAATAAAAGGAAACCATTGACCCCCTAAACTGGCTAACCAATATTTCTACGTCTGACCCTCTGCACATACCATCTGATCAGCCCTCAGAGGACTCAGTACAACCCGAGCTCCTCGAGGTGTCACTTCCAATGTCTTCTGAAGTACTGATATCCTCGGATAATAGTGGTAACATTTCTTCCATCTCTTTTGAATTACCCACTTCTGATATACCCAGTTCCTTTCTTTCTCCTAATATACCCGGTGAATTAAGGGAACCGGAACCCGAGATTGTTTTGCAGGAACAATATGTACTTCCTCCCCGGAGCACAAGAGGCATACCTCCTAAACGATATTCTCCTGAAAAGGAGAGTCGAAAAAGCAAGTACCCTATTGGTTCCATTGCCAGAGCCAACCTCTCTAAAGAAGCTACAGCCTATGAAAAATCCTTGTATACTGAGGAGATACCTCCTTCTGAGGTAGAAGCTCTGAGGATGCCACACTGGAGGGAAGTGATTCAGAAAGAGATGGATGCTCTTGCCAGAACTAACACCTATGATAAATGCCAACTACCCGAAGGAAAGAAACCCATTGGTTGTAGGTGGGTTTTCACCATTAAAAGGAAACCAGATGGATCCATTGAGCGATATAAGGCTTGGTTAGTCGCTAAAGGGTACACTCAGACCTATGGTATCGACTATTCCGAGACCTTCTCTCCAGTGGCCAAAATGAACACAGTCAGGGTTTTGCTATCTATTGCTGCATCTAAGGATTGGGCCCTCCATCAGTTCGATGTCACGAATGCCTTTTTACATGGAGATCTGAAAGAAGAAGCCTACATGCTCCCACCTCCCGGGTTCTCTCATGAATTTAGGAAAGGAGAAGTCTGCAGGCTCAAGAAGACCCTTTATGGTCTCAAACAATCTCCTAGAGCCTGGTTTGGAAGATTTATTACCGTTATGAAGAAATTGGGTTTTCTACAAAGCAACTCTGATCATACTCTCTTTATCAAACGAAGAGGGAATCTCCTGACGTGTCTTATCATCTATGTCGACGACATGATCTTGACCGGGAATGATACGGAAGAAATTGGCAAGTTAAAGGCAAACTTGTTCAAGGAATTTGAGATGAAAGACTTGGGGAGATTGAAATATTTTCTTGGAATTGAGGTTCTTAGGTCAAAGCAAGGTATTTTTATCAGTCAGAAGAAGTATACACTTGATCTTCTTGTTGAAACTGGACTTCTAGACTGTAAAGCAGCCACCACTCCAATAGTTGTCAACCATGGGCTCCGGATCAGAGAAGGGGCAGAATTGGTCGATCGCGGTCAATATCAACAACTTGTGGGACGCCTCATCTATCTCTCTCACACCCGGCCAGACATATCTTATGTTGTTGGAATTGTGAGTCAGTTCATGCACCATTCTCAAACCGAACATATGGAGGCTGCCCTGAGGATAGTCAAATATCTAAAGGGTACCTTTGATTTTGGCATCCTCTTCAAAAGGTCCGACAATCTTGAGATCCAGGCTTATACAGATGCAGACTGGGCAGGAAATCCGGTCGATAAGAGATCTACCGCCGGTTACTTTGCTCTCGTCGGGGGAAATCTTGTTTCATGGAGAAGTAAGAAACAAAGGGTGGTTGCACTGTCTAGTGCCGAAGCTGAGTTTAGAGGAATTAAGAGTGGTCTAACTGAAGTCTTATGGTTAAAGAAACTGATGGAAGAACTTGGTCTGTTTTCTGGAAAAACCTGTCGACTTCTCTGTGATTACAAGGCTGCTATAAGCATCTCCAACAACCCTGTCCAACACGATCGGACAAAACATGTGGAGGTTGATCGGCACTTTATAAAGGAGAAGATTGAGGATGGTACAATTGCTCTTCCATATGTCTCCTCGAAAAATCAGCTGGCAGACATTTTGACCAAAGCAGTGGATTCTAAGAGCCTTTCGGATATTTTAGTCAAGTTAAATATCGGCAACCCCGATATTTAACTTGAGGGGGAGTGTTGGAAAGAATCAATCACAAAATCAAAATGGTGAAAAGTATCAATCACAAGATTGGATCCAAATCAAATCCTTAATTTATTAGATTGATTTATTTCTTTATTTTGTATTCATCATCTCTATAAAAGAGAACATTATACAAATTGATTTATATATATATAAAAAAAGGAGTACTAAGAATTATTCCTCTATCATGTTTTTCTACTACATTCAAAACAAAATTCTCTCTCTCTCAATTTTTTTTTTTTTTTGCAGTACTCTCTCTCATTAATTTCTCTATTTCTCTCTCGAACTCCTCTCTCTCTCTTCCTTGACTTCTCTCTCAACATTCTTTATAACATGCTTCTCTACTTCTCCCTACACTTTCTTTCTCACTCTCCTCATATTTATTTTCTTTCTACTTCTTTGGTGTGATTACCCTTCATCTCCTCTTTATATAGGAAGAGATGAACCTATAATTTAATAGGGTAGACTTATGTAATATAGGAAACATCAATCACTCTCCTCATATTTATTTTCTTTCTACTTCTTTGGTGTGATTTCCCTTCATCAAGTCACCTCTTTATATAGGAAGAGATGAACCTATAATTTAATAGGGTAGACTTATGTAATATAGGAAACATCAACGTAATTATAAGCTCATATTCTCACGTTATGCATTAATTACTTAGAGATAATAATCTCAATACATTCAATTTGTTAGTTAAATTCTGACATTCAATCTTATATAATTTATATCTCGACGAATATACTTCAAATAATTATTTGAAGTTCATGGAAACGGTCTATAATTTGAGATCTTTAATATAATTAATTTTTATATTTTCTTGAATTATAAAATATTATACTGATTTATCATCTTGCAAATCTTAACTAGAACTTTTTTTCTCAAATGTAATCATATACATTTGATCAGTATTCCAAACCAAAGAAATCCTTAATTTAGTTTAGAAAGCGTGCACTAGAGTTTAATATTAGTGTTACAAATCAAGAAACTCTATTTTGTAGCGTGAGAAATTATGTAACACAATCATTTATTTACATATTTAATTAAGCAATAATTAGATTAATTAAATGGTAGGGGATGGGTTCGATCCCTCCTACCAAGAACCTTCTAGGTTTGGTAGAAGCCAACTGGAGATGTGGTTGGGGTGGGTGCATCGGACTGCAGGCCCTGACATCGGTCCCTAGGGGGGAGATGTTACACGACCACAATCCGATTATGTGGTTTGCAAATCGACAACTAAATTGAGTTTTTCATAACCAAATCAAATCACTTGAATTTTATCGGTTCGATCAATTTTTTACTATACTGGTTCAGTTTATACTCACCCCTATTCTAAATGATTTATATTATCCATCTCGAATTATTTAGAGTATTTACTATATCATTGATATTAATTAATTTGTGAATGACAAGCTCACATGTTTATTAAAAAAACCCTAACTCCCAACAGTTGTGTATGTATAAATTACACGAATCTAAATTCCCGTTAATCTTCAAATTAACACATGATTTCTTACAATAAGATTTAATAATCTAAACACGTAAGATAATACTAAGTCAATATTTATGTGCTAATCATATTTTACTATTCATGTGATTAGACTAGATAATTTAATCAACTTTGAGTGTTCCATCAAATTAATTTCAACCGTAGCTAATTAGTTGTGTGATTTATCTCCTTAATTTGAATGATTGAAATAAACATGTCATTTTAAATAATCAAATATATCATAATACAAATTATAAATTAAAAAAGTAGTATTATTTACGAACGAGTCAATTTAATAAAAAAAAGTATACATTATATGTATTTAATTACTACACTTCTTTAGTTGATAAATTATGCTTATTTAGTTCAAAATGATATTTATAAGACGGCCTCACCGAAAAATCACACTAATAAGTGATATTTGGAGAAGTCTAGGGTGTGAGCATGAGTCAAGCCGATTCACAAACTATTCGGGATCGACTCGAAAAAAATTCAAAATAAAGCTTGAACTCGAGCTTAAATCAAACCCCAATCAATTTTGGGTTCAAGTCAGCTCACAAACCTTATTGAACTTAAATATAATTTAAATTTTAATTCCTAAATTTTTATTTTTAAAATAAATTAAAAAATTTTGACAGTCAAACTTGAGCTTGCTTAGAAGCCTTCGCTTGAAAATGCTTATGTCATGACAGCTGCATGGATTATAGTCTTTGATCATTAAATTATTTTTCCTCGATGCACACGTTTCTAATTAATCATCTCAAAAATCTTCATTAATAAGATATCTCAAAATCAATTCATTTTAGGCTTTTCATTCTCAATTATGTTGTATCTACTTTCTTAATGTGTGTGCGGTACAAGAAATAAATATATAAATCTATTTAATAAGCACACGAAATTCCCACATTTTGATTAACTCAACTTAATCATACATTCCAATCTTGGGGTATCTATATATAGGGACCCTTCTTCAACTACTCCAACATAAAAAATTGTTTTCCAATTCCATAAAATTCTCAATTAGGGTTTTCCCCAACCTCAAATCTCATACAAAAACTCCAAGATTTAAAAAAAAAAATGAAGAATCCAACAATTGGCACTCTCTTCATAATCTCTTGTTTGTTCATCGCCACTGCCGCCGCCGCCGCCGGAAACACATGGTTCCAAACCGTCCGGCGAGGAAAGAAAAACATAACCAAGCTTCATTTCTACGTTCACGACGTACGAACTGGTCCCAACGCCACCTTGTACAGCGTGGCGAATGCTTCCATCACCGCCACTTCCGCCACAAGGTTCGGCCAAATCAACGTCTTCGACGACCGGGTCACGGTGGAGCCGGACATCAACTCGGAGGAAGTCGCCAGAGCGCAGGGGTCGACAACCTCAGCCGACCTCCGAGTTCGAGGGCTCACCATGAACCTCAACATCTTCTTGACGTCGGGGGAGTTCAACGGCAGCACGATCAGCATCGCCGGCCGGAATCAGTTTGCGGATGCGGCGCGCGAGCTGCCGGTGGTTGGTGGCACCGCCGCTCTCCGGTATGCGCGTGGATATGCGATTACCAGCACTTATTACAATGATAATGCCACGAATTACAGTGTTATTGAATACACCATTTACGTGACTTCACCTGCAGTCTGATTCTTCGGTGGCATGCTCGCGTATGTTGATGGTGTCATTTTATTTTATATTATGTTGTGATCGAACATTTTAAGTATATGTTGATGATGTTCTGATTTAATTATTTTTATTATAATTTGGATGCATTGTTAAGTTTGTCACTTTGTTTTACAATAATTATATATTTGAGTTTGATTTGGATGAAGAAAGTTTCTCAACTATGAAATTGTGTTTTTTTAAGATGTAATCAGATTGAATTTTCAATAAAGTTATAGGGTTAATTAGCCATCTCTAATTTAAATGTATCAAAATTAAATTATAAAAAAAAACACTATTATATTAAATATTTAAATTAATTCAAGCTAGCGCAATTCAATTTCTGTATAGCTGAGTTATATTTTGTGGTTCATTGTTGAACACTTTGAAAGTAGTCCCAAATTTAATTAAAATCAAAAAGAGTTTTCTAAATTTATAAATATTATATCTGAATCGATAATTAAACTATCTTTTGATCCTGAATTGATAATTCTCCATTATTTATTCACAATATTAACATTATATTTTGCTCAAATTAAACGTCTTTTTCTTCTTATAATGTGATGTACATATTACTATTTAAGCTATAAGAATATAATCTTCAATTTTTTAATAGTGTCAAGATCACAATTAATTAATTAATATCGCGTGTTGAAAGAAATGTTATTAATATAAATCGTAAATAATTGGACCCTTAATTATGTTAATTTTTATGTTTGTGGTTGTGGATTTTAAGGTCTGAGTCTTGGCTCGTATGACACCTATATTGTTGTGGCAAAAATTTGCGTTAGGCACGCTTCAACGATTTAAGCGGGTTTTATCCATATTTAAATAGGTGCACTCATCCCAAATAGAGTTTATTAATCTCAATTAGGGTATATTTAATGGGTTTGTATTAGGTTAATGGATAAAACTCGCCTAAACCATTTAGGCTGCCTAACCTGAGACCTTCCGGATTGTTATATATTTGTAATTTAATATTTATGAGTTATTAACACAAGTTAAATATTGAAAGTCAATTATTATACATAGGATTGATTGATTGTTAATTCTTATTACTTGTTTATAAAATTCTCAATTTAAAATTTTAATATCTAAAATTGAAAATTATAATTTCATCGATAATTAAACTATCTTTAAAATGTTATAGTGATAATATATTATATAAGCAACTTCGATCATGTCGCCAAATACCATGACTATAACCAATATATTAGAGATTTGTCCAAGTAGACATAATATATACGAAATCTCACGTTTTGGCGTGGATGTATTTTAATTAATTTATATATTATTATATTTTTGTTGTTATATTTCATTCGACATTATATTTTGTCACAACAGCTCCTACCCAATATTTTTTTCTATTTCTTTTAACAATATATTTTTGATCTACTACTGCCCAAGTTATTTATAATTTAAATTATTAATTAAGTATTTATTTTCCTTTTATAACTAACAAAGTTACATATATATTACTAATTAAATATAAGATTTTGTAAAACTTATAAATCTTTAATTTTGTCAAATCGGCCCAAATATATTATTAAGATACGATTCATTAATTATCAGTGGCATTCTATTTTCTGGGTCATGTGGAAGCAGCCCATTCAAGTTCAATAATTTAATTTATTGAATAGTAAAATAATTAATTAATTTTGGTGTTGTAGAGAGAGAAATTGAGAGAATTACCCTTTTAATAATTATATGTTCTTGTAATTTTTTAATATCAATACATTTATTTAAACTCACATATTCAAACGTATTTGAAGAAGCTCGAACTCATGATTTGTTGGTCACAGACAAAGTGTATCACTACACCACAAACAAGGGGCATCATTGTCCGGCGATCATCTTCGTCTTCTATGAGGCAGACCGCGATCGTAAAAGCTCCGACAAACTGAACGGAGTTGAAAACTGAGCAAACTAGAAGACTTTTGGAAGTAATGCAAGTTTTCAGAAAAATTGCATTAATGTGGCTATATTCAGTAATTGGAGACATGCACCTATGTATGTCTACATATAGGCATGTTCCAAACAGGAGACGGTTGACAATTACGGTCACAACATCCATGCCAGCAATAACTTGGACCATTACCGCGGGACATCGATTCACTAGCCCAAAAGAATATGCCACGAATGAGCCAAGCCAAGGCCCAAGGGTAAAAAAACCACCCAAAAATGAATTGCCAAGAACTGAGATCGAGACCGGACACTGAGACCGAAGGCCGCAGCGGGGCGGGCGAGCAGCAACGGCGGCACGCGAGGGTACTATCGTGTACCACCTACACAACACACTTTGTTATTAAACACTATTAAACTAGTGGTTTATATACACTTCCTAAATAGTGTAATAATCTCAGGTAGGATATTATTTATTACAGAAGTTTTTTATGTAATAATCTTCAGCAACCGTATCTAGGGGTGGGACGGTACGGTATACCGAAATTTTTTCGTCATACCGTATACCGTACCGAACTTTACGGTATGAGAAAATTCATACCGTTACCGTACCGTAACTATCGGTATACCGAAGTTTCGGTATAACATAAACTGAATACCGTTATCGTACCGTAATAACGGTATACCGTACCATACCGAAATTTTACGGTATACCGTGATATACCGTAACGTTATACCGTACCGTACCGAATATTATTAATTAAAATAATATATAAATATTAATAATATTATTATTTAATTAAAAAATAAGTTCCAAGGCAACTTCTCACCAGCTATGTGGTCGGCAACCTTGTCCCAATTACCACCAAATTGATGGTTTAGGTAATAACACTAATTAGCTATACAAAGACTATTTTATAGGTGACTCAATTCATTTGTATTTGATAACTAACCGATGTGGGATATCAAAATGGCTGCTCATTTATAGATGCTTTCATTTGTGTGTGTTTTATTCTTTATCAATGTGGGATACTTTATTATGTAGGATAATAACTTTTAAAAAGTTACTCATTTTGTTGTTATTTTTTCTTCTAACCATATTTTTTTAAAACTATTTTTTATTATTATTTTCTTCTAACCCAATTTCCGATTACATGTCATGCGATTTTATCAACTCACTACTTTTTTATCATCATCAAACCAAAATTGTTATTAACCTTTGTTTAAATATTATTGTCTATTTTGTATATTCTTTCATTCTACAAGTGCAATAATATAATATAAATTATTTTTTTAATAACTATACACAACTAAGTAAAATGCTCATATATATCAAAATGTTAAATGAAAAGAAATGAAATTGTGAATCATTTTAATACCAAAATATGTCTTAACACTAATATTATTTATGTTCAAATAATCACTTTTCAATATAACAATACAATTATGATAATTTACATCATAACAATCAAACTATAACAAAATAAATATTAAAAATAAAATAATAATGTACTAATAATTATTAGAATTTCAATCTAGGTGATATTCTTAAAACGTCTCAATAACAAAAATAAGTTGAATGAGGGAGAATAAAGAATTAAAATCAGAAAAATATTAGATATAAATATTTATTGAAATAAATATATAGGATAAATACTATTATATATGAATAATATAATATTATTTAAAATAAAAATAATATTTATATATTCGGTACGGTATGTAGACGGTATACCCTATATTTTAGAATCTCATACCGTTACCATACCGTAGATTTTCGGTACGGTATCATACCGTACCGTTAATGACGGTATATCAAGATTTCTGTATTTTCGATATTTTTTCGATACGATAAGTACGGTATTTCGGTATTTTTTCCCACCCCTAACCGTATCACTTCGTGGACTCATTTCTCATTCTCTAAAATTTGTATTTGAGAAAAATATATATATATCATAATCATCTATTTGTCGCATAAATTAGTTTAATAATATTTAATTATGACAAAATTAAATATTTCACACGACTCGAGATGGAGAGAGATTTTTAATCCAACGAAAATAACCTAACACGACTATGTGTACTAAGCATAAAGCTCAATTCATTTCATTCCTATTTCTCTTCAATACAAAGTATGTATGATAATTAGATGGGCCTTTTGTATATCAATATATCCTTGGACGTATCTTAATTAGTAGAAGATCTCGAATCAAAATTCAACCAAATTGGATTTTTCGATTTGATCTTTATAAATTTTATATCCATTGGTCGCCTCCAAATAAAAACAGCAAACACACTTGACCAAATTAAATATAACCCAAATATCTCATTACATGTATCAGAAATCGCATCTAAAATCTTAAACTATTCACCCTCAATTATCACACAAACTAATATTTAATTTCCTCCCAATTTTCATCAACTACGCCCCTATATATATTCCATGCCTATATATATCGCGAGCTATAACTCAATCTTCACAGCCTAAAACACACACACACACACACATATATTAATATATATGGCTAAGCATAACATAATTGCAATTTTGAGTGTTTTAATTTTGTTAATTGCCACGCAAATTGATGTTAGTCATGGCAGGAAACCGGCCGTCGGAGAAGACGAACTGCTGCTGGAATACATGTGCCTGAAAAACGAGAAGATTGCCAAGATTCATTACTACGCTCACGGCAGTAGCGGCGGTCCGAACAGCACGATCGAAGAGGTTGCACGCGCCGCCGCATCTACCGACGCATTCTTCTCGTTCGGGACGGTCTTCGTCATCGACGAGGTCGTCACAGCCGAGCCTGGCGGGGACTCGGAGAGATTGGGCAGAGCTCAGGGAATCATGGCTTCCGCCGACAGGAACACGACGGCGATGGCGATGAGTTTCAACGTCGCCTTCACGTCGGGGAAGTACAACGGGAGCACCCTCAGCATTGCCGGACGGAATCAGCCGTTTGACGACGGACAGCGCCGCCTGGCCGTTGTCGGAGGGACCGGTGTTTTCCGATATTCTCGCGGGTACGCCGCCGTCAGCGCTTACTCCTTAATCGCCGGAGAGGATTCAGTGATACACACTGTGCAGGAATACAACATTTTCGTGACGTATTGTCCGTCGATGTAATCGGAGATATATTTCGGATTTGATCAAGAATTAATGGTGTGTTTATTTCTATTTGGAATAAAGCAAATGCAACGTGAGTTGTAAAGTAAATTTGGAATTCTGATTATTTTATTAAGTTATTGTTGTTCCAGAAATCAAAATCAAAATATATGCAGCGGAAGTTCTAAAGATTCTTGCAATTGTCTGAAAACTGACTTTGTGAGACTCGGTCAGTTTTAGCTCGGATAGTTTAAGTTTCAGTTTTCAAATATAAACTTCAATACTTAGATAGTATTGAAGGTTTCAAACAAGTAAGCAAACTTAAAGTGCAAAAACTTAATAAAATAGTAAATATCATAGAATATTATAGTGGTTCGGAATCTAAGTCCTACGTCCACTCTTCGGAAATTAATCTGGTAATTCATTAAGGATCATGTTACTAGTCTTCTCACGATCTATGGCTAGCCCGTCAGAATTCTCCGTCCTTCGGTCTGCTAGTGTCACTCGCCCAGAAACTCCTTGTGCCTGCTTTCTTCTTCAGCTTGAAGTGAGGACGCACCTCGCAGCCTTCAATCTGGATGCTTGGATGCTTTCTGTTCTTCCCAGAACTTCGGTTGGTTGGCAACGCCCGTTATAATCAGTAATCCGGAGTGAAAAACAGAATGTTGTGATTATTACTCGAAACCAAGAATGGTAGCTTTAGCTTGAGAGTTTCAGCCTCGTGCAATTAGACAGATGCACGGAAAGAGTAGTTTAGTCAAAAGACTTAAGCATCGTGTTTATATAATACGGAGTATCAAAGCACTTTTGAGAGCTTTTAGCTTTTCAGTTTGATAGAATTTCTGCTAGTTTTTGCTTGAGAGTCCGTTTCCTTTTCTTGTCAAAGTGTTGAGCTATTTATAGCTTGGTTGGTCGATAATTTGAATTTTTGCCCGTTAGACTCAGAGATTCAACCGTTAGGACAAATGGAATATCGTCCAATCATATGCCCATGCTTTTCTGATTATCGCAGTCTGCTCTGCTCTGCTCTGAATGCTTTTGACTGTGGCAGTGTACTTCTCACCTGCCCTTATCAGACTAGTTTCAGTCCGAGGAATCCAAGTTTAAGTTCGTCGTACTAATTGACACTTTAAGGAATCTTCAATATGACTTCGAGTTCCACTTCGAGTTCTTTATGTCTCCTCGTTTTTCTTGTGCTCTTGAATTCTGAAATTGAAAAGTGAGATTCTCCAAAACTCAGTTTTAAGTTTCCGCATCTATGTCATCGTAGATGAAATTGAAAACTGAAATCCTCCTGATTTCAAGTTTTAAGTTTCTGCTCTCCATGATGAAAACTCACTTTCCAGAAACCGAGTTTCTGGATAATTCAAGTTTCTTCAAATCTTCAATCTTAAGTTCTGAAATTTGATCTCCGTACTTCTCGAGCTTTGGCTTCTATCTACTCGATCTTCAGCTTTAGTTTCTAGTTTATTACAACTCAAGTTTTATCCTATACAAGGATTACATGAAAGACCATAGTAGAAACCTATAAGCTGAGTTTTGACATACCAAAACATCAAATAAGGGAGTAAACTGAAAATCAGTTTCTATCAGTTATGGATTTTAGTGTGATATATTATTTAGTGTTGTTTTTAAGCTTTCTCCACTGGATTAAAAATCGAACACATCAAGTGTTGGAGTATTAATGTATTATTGGAATTTCACTAAGTAATATATTGACCTGTTACACAATCATTTTTTCTGAATCCAAGCTGGTGCAGAACAACTAGCTTAGAGGGCCCACTGCATTAAAGAATTTATCTTCTGTTGTGCACATTAACTCTGGTCTGGAACTAACAAATGTAATGATTTTAACGGTCCTAACAAATGTAATGATTTTATTAAATAGTGCATGACTTCAAAATGTTGTTCTTATAATCAATTAGTTATGGATTCAGAGAACAATAAGGGATACCCCTATCGATTTGATTGTGAAAAAAGTATTAATTTATTACAAATTATTTTGGTTTTCTCAATTATACAATAAATTATACATATTATCAAAATATATTACAAACTAATCAATTTTGTTTCAAATTTATGACGGATGTCTGACGATAAAAAGTTGACGTAGTTTTCCGAAAATTTGTAGTTCTCATATTAAATATAATACGAATTATGCATATTAAATTGTAATTTTTCGGCGAGTTATGTCAACTTTGCATCATCGTAAATTTACTCCCATCAAAAATCTAAAACAAAATTGATAATTTGTAATATACTATTTAATAATATACATAGTCTATAATATATTTAGGGAAACCAAAATAATTTGTAATATATTTGATACTTTTTTCACTTTAATTCTATATCCAATTTTAATTAAATTAAAAATAAATATATTAAATAGCTATTATATCAAATATTTAGTTTGATGCTAGTTCATAACTCAAACTCAAAGAAAATTTCGAGTATAATTCCTTATTCAGCTTTGAGCTTTCAACATTTTTATTGTTGAATTAAGTTTTGATTAGCTTCATTATTGAACACATTTGAAAGTAGTCCCAAATTAATCGAAATTAAACAATTTTCTGAATTTATAAATATTGTTCTTAAAACTGAATATTTGATTCACAATAACATTATATTTGCTCAAAGTCTTTTCATCTTTAACTAAAAAAATTAATCTTAACTAAAAACTATAAGAATATAACCTTCATGAGTTGGTCTTGTGAGGATAATTTGTGGGATGGCAGTGAGAATTGTGAAGAGAAGAAGAAGCCTGTTGTGCTTCATATATTTTGGTGCATATATATATATATATATATATATGCTTGGGTGATTACATCCATCATGTTTGGTATATACATTAAGGATTAAGAAAAAAATAAATGTTTTCTATATCATTTACAGGAAAATAATATTTTATTTCGAAACAAAAAAAAATCATAAATTTAGTGCAAAAATTACCAATTGTAGGTAGGCCGATGCTGAGCTTCGAGGACATCAAGAATACATTATTTACTTGTGTTGACCCTAAATCAAAGTTAATGATATGCACAGTTAAAATTGTAAGTAAGCTTGTACTCTCAAGCCGGTTGTTCAAGTACTAGCTTGAGTTTATGAAAATTGATTGTTTAGCACTAAGTTTACTTAGCCGATTTCAGGTATACTTCAGCACTTAGAAAGTGTTGGGCTTTTAAATCCACGCAACTATAAAATGAAAGCAATAAGTGTAAAAAATTTATAGAGGTTTGAAGCCAAATGTCATAGGTCCTTTTTTCAGACACAAGTCTGGAAATCCACAAAGTAAGGTTTACTAAGTGTAGAACGATTTGTTGCTTTGTTGGTAGAAGTCAGATTGTGTCCAACTCCGAGCACACTCGCTTTGTCCTTATTTTCCTTCATTTCTTCAAATTTGAAGAGAGGACACACCTTGTTGCCTCCAGTTGGTCGGTAAGTGCTTTAGAGTTCTTCTCAGAACTTGATGCTTGCGATGTTAGACACCCGCGATAGTCAGCTACAGAAGATGTAGTGACTCTAAGTTGGTTTCTTACTTGGAAAGTAAGAAGAGTAGGAAATAACTCTAGCTACAGAAGCTGGCAAGTCAACTAGAAAGCTTTGAAAACTTTGAGTAGATAATTTTGCAGAGTTTCCTTGCTTTCTCAAAATTTCAGTTTCTGTGTTCATGAGTTGTGTAACCTTCTCCTCTTGAATGCTTCCTTTATTTATTGGTGAAGTCTGGAAGATTTGAATTGTAGTCATTTACAGACACCAATGAACCATCCAATCAGGATGTCTTCTTTTCCAGAAAATTTGGTGTGGTGACCTTTGCTGACAAAAGTAGGTTGACTTGCTGCCTTTGTCAGAACGACTCTCAACTAGTTCGAGGAATCTCCACAGTTTAATTCCATAGATAAGTAAGTGTTTAAGGATTTACAGAGTTTAAGATATCTTTTTTTAAAGTTTGGACTTCAAATACTTACGCTTGTCTCCATTCTTTTTATCTCTGTGTGCGAGTTTGGGATTTGCTCTTACTGGTGATGACTCGTCATCCATTTTTCTTCAAGATATTCTTGACTTCCAAGCTGATAACCAGTTTGCTCCCAAACATTATGCAATCAGCTCCGTTACAACTTGATAAATGCCTAACAGGATTTTACAAGTTCAGATTAATCTGATTTTAGAGACTCTTCTAACTAGTAGATTTTGACACATCAATACATAAAGTAGGAATTACATCATAATTCCTAACAATTTCCCTCTTTTTTATGTTGTTAAAAAACCACCACTAAACTGGCAAAATGATTACCAGTTTCCGAGTTACAAATAATTAGAACTAAATAACTAACAGTCGGAGAACATAAGCCCTTAAATCTCAGCCTACCCCAAAAATCTTTCCCTCAACAACAAGAGAGATATTTCTCGATTAAAATCATAGGGCAAAACATAAACTTAATGAAATTTATTGAAAAAAATGAATCTATTATTTTGTAACAAAAGAATAAATTATTTACTTGAATGAAAATATCAATTATAGTAAAAGAATATTTTATTTTGAGATTAAAAATAATTATTTCTAAATAAAAGAATATATTGTTTTCAATAACAGTACGTCATTTACTGAAATAAAATATGAAATAGGCTAGAAGTGATCCAGAAAAGAGACAAGCAACACTAGGACTTTGATCCATGTTATGACCCGAAAATGAGCAGAACCATTTTGGAGTCCATCAAAGAAATAGGCCCAAGCACATAGAAGATCAAAATCCAAAATGAGTGTAGCTCGAACTAAATTAATGTTCGACCAAGCAAAATGTGCCGAGCTTGGGAAATGTTCGAGCTGTCCAAAAAGACGAACGAGCTACCAAGTCATTGCAACATCCATCAAGGCAGCTCATTGCAATATTTCTAACCGGTGTGATTGACATAAATACCTAAGTAAATAAACAAAATAGCAGGAGCGTAAACATCGGGAGAGGAATCTCAACATTGCCATGAAGATACAATTTGGTAGCAGTCATGAGAGAGGAAGAAGGTACAATCTAGGTTGGAATTTTGAAGAAGAACGTTGACAACCGGGGTATCATCTCGGTTGCGATTTCGGGTTAGGGTTATTACTAGATTTGCATCGCGCTCCGCGATGCACTAATTAAATATATAATATCTTATTTTATAATATTGTGATATAATAAATAAAATTATATATCTTAAGATTTTATAATATATATTCTCTACATTATACGTTAAATTATATATATAAATTTACCAAAATAAAAGAAATATATCAAACAAAAAGTCTATAAAATTTTATTTAAATATTATCCATAAATCATATATATTTGCATTATTTAAAGAATAGTAAATTAGTGAGATCTAATATTTTTTTTAAAAAAATTGACAAATATAACTTTATTATATTTTACTATTGTTTATTGTAATAATATAATAAATAATATAAAAATAAAAATTGGGGAACAATTAATAGGCACTATTCTCCTCTAATATATTTTATAAATTTACATCCGTGCAATGCGTAAATAATATTAATAATTTTATTATAAGTTTCATTTAAATTCTTATAATAATATATTATTTATTTTAATGTTATTATAAATAATAATAGATCTTATGGAATAAAATTGTAGGATTATAAATAAGATAATTAATAATAAGATATAAAAATAATGAGATATAGCATATAATGGACAAAATAAACATCAAATAAATTATAATTCAATTAATCAATTATTTTAATTTTAAAAATTGAACATAAAAAATATAATTACAAATATAAAATATAGATATAACAATTAAAAGTATATATATGTACATTAAAGGGACTTGAGGATAGAGAGAATATACTGCCAAAAATAAGTGGAATAAAATTTGGCAGGAACAGATTTGGTAGAGACTTCTTTGCTTTAGTGTATACTAGCTTTGCACCCGCACGTTGTGCGAAATAAATAAATAATTTCTTATATTATAATATAAATAATAATAATATTATATTTTTAAGAATAATTTTTTTAAAACTTCATTCGTTCATAAACTAAAATTACTCTTATTATTTAAAAATTTAAGCACAACAAATAAAACAAAAGGTGAAAATATAATGTTTTAAAAAAAATAATAATAATATTTTATTGAGATTTATTATTGTCTTTTATTGAGGAAAGCTGACAAAATAAAATTTTAGTATGTCAGTGAAAAAAAGTTTAATACTTTTTAAAATAATTATTCAAAAAATATAAATAAATTTTTTACGGGAACGATTACACTATTTTATTTTAATATATTTATATATTTATCGCTTTTAATGATTTTATTTGCTCTATAGTTTTCTTTGTAGCTTTCTTTAAGGATATGTATAGATTTTTTTTAAATGAGCTTAACTTGAATATAACTCTTTGGATCGGTATTTTAATTTTATTAATTTTTTTTTATTCAAATGTTTATGTATTTTTTTAGTTGGCTGAATTAAAAATATTTGACAATTATTTATCAACATGTTTTAGAATAAAATTTTTAAATGAGTTTACAGTTTATTTTTATTATAATAAAATTTATGTAGCCATGTAATATTTTTGGGTTATACGACAGTTTTCTTTGTGTAATAGATAATTTTTCGCGTTTGTACTTCTTTTGAAATAATTTTGACTTGTAATTCTTTGAGCACATATATATTTGAGTTTTATTAATTATTCAAATGTTTACATCTTCTTCTTTTAAGAAAAAAAATAAAAATTTGGGCCGAATTATAAATTTTGGGCAGTTTTTTGTCAGCATGTTCAAAATAAAATTTATGAATGGAGTTTTTTTTGTTCTAACAGAAGATGCAACTCGAAAAGCTATTGAGTTTACCACTTTACTTAACTATTGTTAATTTGTTATATGCAGTTTTTAGTGGTTTTTAATTGCAAGTTAATTAATTTTTTTAAGTCGATGCTAAAAATTAGAGATCATAACAACTATGAATGATTATTGACTTGTAATATTTAGTAATGTTAATTTTATAATGATTAATTTTATTAAATATTGATTGGCGGGACCAAAAACTTAAATTTACCACTTCAAACCAACTCAACGACATTTATATTTGATTTAATTGATAATAATAAAAATTTTAATATATATATATATATGGATGTTTTTTATAATTTTGGCGGGAACAATTATTTCTACACTTCTTTGCTTTAGTATATATATAGATATAAACGTGGGGAAAAATTATTAACTTAGGTGTTAAGATATTGTATATCTTTTATCATATGCGTTTGTTGAGACTCAATTTGATTGCAAAATCAAGAAGTTTCAAAGCGACGGGGGCACGGAGTTCACAAATCATCGTCTCCAAAACCTTTTCCGCACCTCAGGTATTCATCACTTAATCTCCTGTCCATATACGCCATCCCAAAACGGTCGTGCCGAAAGAAAGCACCGACACATTACTGAAATGGGACTTACCCTACTTTTTCACTCGGCCGTTCCCCTAGTTTTTTGGGTAGATGCTTTTAGTACTGCTGTATACACCATAAACCGTCTTCCTGCCGTAAACCTAGGAAACACCTCTCCCTTTGAGTTATTATATGGACACAAGCCCTCTTATGAATCCTTTCATCCCTTTGGCTGTAGGGTCTATCCTTGTCTTCGTGACTACAACAAAACCAAATTCTACCCTCGTAGCCTACCTGGTGTTTTTCTTGGGTACAGTCCTAGCCATAAGGGTTTTCGCTGTCATTCCTTACCCTCCTCACGTCTCTACATTACCAGACATGCCATATTTGATGAGTTGTGTTTCCCGTTTGTCAACCCTAGCGCAACATTACCCCTCTCTAGGTTAACTCTCTCCGAATACTTCTCTCACCCTATATCTCTCCCTTGCTCGAAGCCATCCTCCTCACCATCCTTGTCGGTTTCCTCACCCACTCCGTGTCATCTCTGCTTCGATGAAATCATCGCACAACCTTCTGCTGCCACCGTGCCTCCGGACGCTGCTCAACCTATTGAGCCATCGCCAGATGCTCCGCCGGCCACTGCTCGAACGCATAGCATGCAAACACGTTCTCAATCTGGTATTTTAAAACACAAGTACCCAGTTGATATCAATACTATCTCTATCTTCTCTGCTTCTACAGCTCTTCCAGAACCACGTGGAATTAAAACCGCTCTCAAGGTGCCTGAATGGGTTCAGGCTATGCGTGAGGAAATGCAGGCTCTTCATCCAAACAAAACATGGGTCTTGGTTCCTAAGCCACCAAATACGAACATTGTAGGTTCGAAATGGGTTTATCGCACTAAATTGCTAGCTGATGGTACAGTTGATAGATATAAAGCACGTCTAGTTGATCAGGGTTTTAGTCAATTTCCTGGTTTTGACTTTACTCACACGTTTAGTCCGGTTGTAAAGGCCTCGACTATTCGCATTATTCTCTCTATTGCAGTTATCAACTCTTGGCCGCTTCATCAACTCGATGTGAAGAACGCTTTCTTACACGGGACATTAACTGCGCCGGTCTTCATGGAGCAGCCTCCGGGCTTTATTGACTCCTCGCGCCCATCTTATTTATGTCTTCTTCAGAAAGCTATTTACGGCCTTCGCCAAGCTCCCCTCGCGTGGTACCAACGTTTCGAAACTTCCTTATTTCTCTTGGTTTCCGCTGCAGTCCCTCAGATACATCGCTCTTCGTGTTTAGTAGAGGTTCGGTTCTCATCTACTTATTGGTTTATGTCGACGATATCATTATTACAGGAAATACAACTTCGGCCGTCTCTCGCCTTATTTGGAATTCTCGACCAAAAATCTTGGTCGTCTTGGATATTTTCTCGGCCTGGAAGCTTATTATCCCACCAATGGATTATTTCTCTGTCAAACCAAGTATGCTGTGGATATTTTAAAACGATCGGACATGTTGCATGCAAAACCGGCTCCAACTCCGCTTGCTTCGGGTGTGACGCTCACGAAAGAAGGATCTCCTTATGAGAATCCTACTCTCTTTCGCTCTCTCATCAGTGCATTGCAATATCTCACAATTACACGTCCGGACCTTGCTTATTCGGTAAATACTCTCAGTCAATTTCAGCAACATCCAACCACGGATCATTTTGCTGCGGTTAAACGGTTGCTTTGCTACCTTAAAGGCACGGTCGACTTCGGTCTCTCGTTCACACGCGGCTCGCCCAA
>JAPKLW010004108.1:0-30659 GCA_026898455.1 Plectranthus barbatus
TCCCAAAGTTCTGCTGCAATTCTTTGCGAGCATACCATCATTATCTTCCACAATTCGTTGGTCCTTGTATTGATGCAGATTCAAGAGAGAGAGGGGAAGAGAGAATTGAAGTATTAAAAAATCTAAAATTTTCAAGGTGATATACCCCAACCAAAAGTATGGAATGTAGCTTTTTATTTTTACAGGCTGAAGCTTTTACTTTTGACGAAGAAGATGATATCTAAATCCTACAAGAGGTTATATTTAACAATTAAGAGGGCTTTATTTTAGGAAAATAAATTTGAATATTTAATTAAGATTTTAAATCAAAATTATGAGAATAAAATTGTAATATTATAATTTATTTTTTTAAGGGGCTATAACGAAAAAAGGTGGTTGTGTTTAGAATTTCCCTTTCATTAATTCTGCGATTTATTCCTTGACTGTGATGAAATTAATATCTTGTGGAACGGATGCTGAGAATGTAATTAATATAAGGTAGATGGAATTGACCGATTTGCTAATACTTTTAGAATTTGTTACATGAATTTCTAAAATTCATAAAGATATACAAAATGAATCAATTTTAATCCAACAATATTGAGTAGATAAATTAGGTTCATATCATGAAAATGAATATAAATTTGATCATTATCAGTGACAAATGCAAGATTTGTCGATCATGCATGGGGCTATGTTGCTTATATAATACTACCTGCGTTCCATACGAATTGACACACTTCTTTTCGGCATGAGAATTAAGGACTGTGAAGAACAATTAATATTTTATTGTTGAATGTGATGAAATATCATTTTTAGAAATGTGTCAATTCAGTTGGGACGCCTGATATGATAAGTGTGTCAATTTGCATGAGACCGATGGAGTATAATTTTTCTTAAAATAATTAAATATAACTAATATCAAAGAATTCAAAACAAATACTCATTTTTTTAAAGCAAAGACGATGTAATATAAATAAATTTGATACTTACATAGTAACTAAAAAAATGAGACAATTAATATCTTGGTGATGCTATAGAAAAATCTTATAATTATTATTATTTCATGATTAAATTTATAATAAAGATTTGAAATTTCAATAATAATTATAATTTGTAAATTAATTTGTTATTAGTAGTGTCTGGATAAAAAAAAACAAAGAATATTAATGAAGACCGAAGATATTGTGCCCAATCCTTTTTTTTTTTTAATTCATTAGTAGGGCCAGAATTTTTTACTCCCTCCGTCCCATGAAATTAGTCCCATTTTCCATTTTAGTCCGTCCCATATAATTGTCTCATTATTAAAAATAGAAAAGTAATCCACTCACACCAATAAATTATTAATTTCCCTTATCTCTATCTCCTTGGTTATTGTGCCGAAAGTAAATGAGACTAATTATGTGGGACGGAGGGAGTATTTAATTATGTTGGGCTGGGTTTAATTTTGAAGTGGGCTTATGGTTTTAATAATAGCTCATCTCTTTTATACTATAAATGCTACTACTTGATACCACGCCAAAGAAGGTAGTTTGAAGACGTGAGCTTGATGGTGATCATATGAACAAGAGTTGAGAGAGGGAGGAGATCGGTGGTGTTGGGGAGATTAGCCATGATCGGCGAAATAGAGAGAGAGGAGAGAACGGCGTGAGAGAGGCGAGAGAGAGAGGGGAGAGAATTAGGTCAGGATCTAGGGTTTGGCTGATACCATGATAGATTAATAATATTTGCTTCAATAATGTATGTATTATTGATCATGTATATATAGAGTATTACAAGATATGAATAAATAAATAAAAGATACAAAAGATATCAACTAATAAGATATTCTAATGAGATGTGGAGATATCTTGTGCATGCATATCTTCATGCATATCAACTCTAATACTACTTTTAGCTTGTTCATATCCAAGAAATTGTATAGGACTCGGATATGTAAACATGCTTTATATTTATATAAATATATAATAATATATTTACATATAATTTTTTTTGTACGGTGGGCTCGGGCGCCCCTAACCTCCGGTGGCGCTGCCCCTTATCATTATAGTATATAAAGGGACGTTTGGTTTAACTATCAGAAATTACTATGGGTATGAGTTTGATAGTAGAGGGAATGAATATGAATTTGTTTTTTGGAAATTATTCTCAATTCGATGTTTGGTTGATGAGATAAATTTGGGAATCCTTTTCAATTCTGATGATTAATTTTTTAAATTTATAGGTTTATAAGATAAATAAAATATTATATAAATAATAATTAATTTAATAATAACAAACAAAAAAAATAAAATTATATTTAACTAAATAAATAATCTATTTATCTTCTTATTTAATTTATAAAATATAATATTAAGATACAAATAAATTATTAATTTAATAGTATTATTATTATAATATATTAAAATATATATATATATATATATATATATATAATTAATAACATATAATATTTTAAAATAAAATAATTATCATAATATTTTAGAATAATATTATAAAAATAAGAAAAAGTAAAAAAAATGAAAATATTATAAAATAAAATGAATTAAAAATAAGAAATAAATAATCAATATATTTATCTTCTTATTTATATTATAAAATATAAAATTTAGGTACCAATAAATGATTAATTTAATATATTATTATTATTATTATAATATATTAAAAAGAATAACATATAATATTATAAAATAATAAAATTATCATAAAATTTTAGAGCATTATCATAAAAATAAAGTAAATAAGAAAATACTTATAAAATACCATGAAATAAAAAATTAAAAATAAATAATTTTGGTAATGTTATATGTGAATGAAAATAAAACCTACCATTTTGGAGGGTTCTGTTAATTTTCAAATATTTGGGTATCATTCTCATTTTTTCATTCATACCCTTTAATCAAATAGTGAACTTCAGAATCATTTCATTCCCTCATTCCGAAACACGCCAACAAAACGGACTCTAAATATATAAACAAACAATTGAGCTCAATCATATTTGCAAGCCTAATGAGTACAATACCTTCATTTATTAAAACTCATTTATTAAACCAACATGTTCTGAATTAATTATTTTTAGACTAATTCAACCATACACAATATAATGACGAAAAACATTATTAGTGTAAGGTGGACTTAATTACTTAATTATATAGAATCACATGGGGTATCATCAATCACTCATTATACATACAGATCCGAACGCGGCAACCTCGGAATGGGCACCACAGAAAGGGGAATGCGTTTCCTCAATGCCGTCACCAGCTCTTCCGACATGTCGAGCTCGCCGCCGTCGGGCAGCCGCCACTCGAAAGAGTGCAACAACGACGCTAGTATGTACATCATCATTTTCTCGGCCAACTGCTGGCCAGCACACATCCTTCTCCCCGATCCAAATGGAATGTAGTTTAAATTACTCCCACTAAAATCCCGTTTCCCCTCTTCTCCATTTAAGAATCTCTCCGGCCTGAACTCCGATGGATCATCCCACGCCGCAGGATCTCTTTGGATGGACCAGACGTTTATGAACACTGTGGAATTCTTTGGGATGGTGTATCCCCCGACGGTGCATGTCTGGCTCAGAGTTCTTCCTATCAAAGCACCGATTGGTTTCAACCGCATTGTTTCCTTTACGACGGCGTCTAAGTAGACTAGTTTAGGGATGTGGGACTCTTCAACAATCTTGTTCATTCCAACAACTTCATTCAGCTCTTGCTGCACTTTTTCCATCACATGGGGATGCTCAAGCAGCTCCGCCATCACCCATTCCATCGTCGTTGAAGATGTGTCCGTACCACCGCTTTTTTTTTTTTCTGTTTTTTTTTTTTTTTTTTTTTTTTTTTTTAGATTAGTTTCAAATTAACTTGTGCTAATAAGATGAAAGAGAAAATATATAATATATATACTTACTACCAACATGGCTTTAATCTGTACAATGCCTAGTGATTCCTTGAAGCTTTCCTCCTGCATGAGTTCCACAAGGGTCTGCATGAAGTCCTTTCGCCCTTCTTCCTCCACTCCTGCGTTAGGATTCTTGATACGTTCGTCAACCGCGTCTTTCGTAATCGCTTCGATCTTTCCCAGTAGTTTAGTCATTTCCTTGGCAATTCCTTGGAAATCAAACCTAGCTAACACAGGGAAGAAATCGGAGATGTTAGGCTTTACCAGCAAATCCAGCAACTCCGCCACGACGGGCATTAGCCCCGATGAGATCCGGTCGCGCTGCTCGCCCCCGATCTTGCCGCCCCAGATCAGGTTTATTATAACATCTAGATCGATTCTCAAACCCAGCATAAAAATATTTATGGGTGTTCCGATCTCGGCGGCGTAGATTTCTTTGACGGTTTTTCGGATTTGTTCCTTGCGGAGATTGTAGGAGGCCTTGAGGTTAGTATTGCTCAGCATCTCCCGCGAGAATATCTTGCGCCGGTCGCGCCATCCTGGGCCGTAGGGAGAGAAGGCGATGTCGTTGAAGTCGAAGGTGGCGATGCGAGCTGCTTCCGTCATGTGGCGGTTGGCGAAGACGACGTCGTGGTCGCGAAACACCTCTTTCGCCAGCGACGCCGAGCCGATCACGGTGCATAGTTTACTCCCCATCCGGAGCTTGAATATTGGGCCGTATTCAGCAGCCAGTTCTGTGAACTGGCGGTGCAGATCGCGGCGGAGAAACGGCAAGTGCCCCACGATCGGCAGGCCGCGCGGCCCCGGCGGCGAGACGGCAGTTTTTCCTCCTGACCTGATCACCTTGTGGAGGAAGCAGATGATGGAAAGTGTGAGAATCAGAGCTCCCATTAGTGGAGCCGAATCCTCAAACGCCACTTTCATCTTTGTTAAAAATCCTTTGACTAGCTAGTCATTGTGTGTGAGCTCAGACTACCATGGATATAAATAAATACAGGATTTTTTCTAGAGATTCGACTGTCAAGTTGATAGTCGTTGAGCTGTCATTCTAATTCAATTCAACCACTATAATTTATGGTATAATTTTATCGATGATTGATCATATATATATAATTATTTTAATTAATAATGAGCATTTGGCGGGTCATATAAATTTAATATGTTCACCGAATAATGTGACAACACTACATTGATGGTGAAGTTAATTACAACATTACATTGGTGTTGAATATATTTTAAATTAACGTCATCAATAAAGTGTTGCAACATGCACATTAACACGTATTCATAATGAATAGGTAATTCTACTGAATCTCAATATTTATTTGTAATTATATGGTTATTGGTAATTATATATTAAGGGCATCCAAATTACAAATGTGACCCTCAAGTTAATATTAAAGTTGTGATCAAGTGTTAAAATTAAATTTTGTGCTAAATAAGAATAAATCTCAGCCATTAAATTGATATCATCAATGGTTGAGATTAAATCATCAAATATTGAAAAATTGAGCATAATTTTCGTTCGTGCTTAATTGCTTTATAAATCATGCTTAATGCAATTAAGCACTAGTTATAAAACAATTAAGCATGAAATCTGAAAAAAAAAAAAAGTTTTAATCTCAATCATTAATATTTTTAGATGAATGATGTAGTTTCATTCATATTTAATATACTAACTTTTAGCATGAGATACACTCCCTTTATAGAGAGAGAAGAGAGAGCTGTTTTTGTAGAAATAGATTTTACGTAGGAGCTAATAATTGAACAAACATATTCAATATATAGTTTGAAAAACAAAAAAAGACCTATCTTCTCAATTATAATTCAAGCGAAAAATATTTAAAATTTCTTTAATGGGTTAAACGATTGTTTGGATTTATCTTCTTTCTAGAGAGTTTTTTTATGTGGAGACATGAGAAGGAAAAAAAAAAGAAAACAGTCGGGAACGGAATGAAATCTGTTTTGAAATATATTCTTACTTTCTTTGAAATATTCCGTGAATTAACCAACATTTTCCCATTTTCCAGCTCCAACATATTTGATGATCGAGTGAAAATTAAAATTAGAGATGAGATTGAGTAGGAAAGTTGTCCCGTTACAGCTAAAATAACACAGCAACAATCAAGTGGGAATATATATAACTAGCCACTTTGAAAGTGGGTGTATTATATAGTCACAAGGATAAAAATATAAGTTTTCTAACCACTTTGTACTTTTATCTTTTTCTCTCTTCCATTTTCGGCTACAAGACAAAATCAACTTTATTAAAGTTATTTCCATTTTCGGAAATATTCATTATTTTATTTATTTATTCATTTATTTAATTTTGAGCAATTAATTTGAACTACCAAGGTTGTTGTAAATTTATTACAACCTTTTACAAACAAATGTTTTCTATTGTACGAGGAAATATTCTAAAAATTATTTGAAGATTGTTGAGAGGGTTTTGAGAGAGAAAAATCGAAGGTATGTTGATTTCAACCATTTTTCCTTATTTTCGATTCATTTTCTGCGTTATAATGATGTTATGTGTTCAAAATCGACTTGCATATATTAATTTTCTAGAAAATATAGTGATTTTAGGACTGTTTTAGGATTGTTCTTCGTAAAAATACGCAGAGAACTCTGGGAGAAACCCAGAGAAATCGAGATCTCGTGAAAAATCGAGATCTCAACTTCTTAGTCGAGATCTCGATATGGTGTCGAGATCTCAATTTTTCACGAGATCTCATTTTTTAATTGAAATTTTGAGATCTCGATTTTATTATCGAGATCTCGAAATGTCTGTTGAATCATGCTCCTGATTTTATTTAATATTTTCGTATCATTTATCGCAGATGTCGTATCAACGTTTCATCATACGTGCATGGGACAGATCTGAGTATATGGGCGGAGACGAGCAATTGATATGTTTGAGGTATGAACGAATCTCCTACAATGCCATTTTGTCCGAGATTCATGAGATCATGCACTGTGATCTCCTCACTACTAGCTACTGCTTGTTTTACATGAGCAGTATATCTGGGGGCTCGAGGCATGTGAAGGCTGGACTGAAGACCGATGAAGATATTATGCGGATGCTATATGAAAATAGCATTGATCCAATTATATATGTGGTCACCAAATTGAAGCAAAATCAGTCCGGATTTCAGGCACCTCAGTCACAGTCACAGCGATCAACACGAATGGGTGGTCCTAGCATCTCATTAGTTGATGATTATGTAGATGAGTATGAAGCGGAATCTACACGTATCCATAACGAATAGGTAATTCTACTGAATCTCAATATTTATTTGTAATTATATGGTTATTGGTAATTATATATTAAGGGCATCCAAATTACAAATGTGACCCTCAAGTTAATATTAAAGTTGTGATTAAGTGTTAAAATTAAATTTTGTGCTAAATAGGAATAAATCTCAGCCATTAAATTGATATCATCAATGGTTGAGATTAAATCATCAAATATTGAAAAATTGAGCATAGTTTTCGTTCGCGCTTAATTGCTTTATAAATCATGCTTAATGCAATTAAGCACTAGTTATAAAACAATTAAGCATGAAATCCGAAAAAAAATATAATCTCCATCATTGATATTTTTAGATGAGTGATGTAGTTTCATTCATATTTAATATATATTACTTCCTCTGTCCCAATTTATTAGTTCCACTTTCCTTTTTGGTTTGTCCCACTTATTAGTCTCATTTCCTAAAATGGTAAATTTTTTCACACTCACCAATAAAATATTAATTCCACTAAACTCACAAATATTGGTATTGTGCTATTTTAAAATGGGACTATTAATTTGGAATGGAGGGAATAATTTTTAGCACGGGATACACTCCCTTTATGGAGAAAGAGGAGAGAGAGCTGTTTTTGTAGAAATAGATTTTACGTAGGAGCTAAGAATTGAACAAACACATATTCTATATATAGTTTGAAAAACAAAAAAGGACCTATCTTCTCAATTATAATTCAAGCGAAAATTTAAAATTTCTTTAATGGGTTAAACATTGTTTGGATTTATCTTCCTTCCAGAGAGTTTTTTATGTGGGGACATGAGAAGGAAAAAAAAAAAAAGAAAATAGTCGGGAACGGAATGAAATCTGTTTTGAAATATATTCTTACTTTTTTTGAAATATTCCGTGAATTAACCAACATTTTCCCATTTTCCTGCACCAACATATTTGATGATCGAGTGGAAATTAAAATTAGAGATGAGATTGAGCAGGAAAGTTGTCCCGTTACACAAAAATAACCACAACAACAATCAATTATAGGGGTGTGCACGGTCCAGTTTGGCTGATTTAAGGGGTAAACTACTGACCAAACTAATAGGTACGGTTTGAAATTTTTTACAAACCAAACCAGCCAAATAATTATTTCAAACCCAACTAGTCGAACCATATTAAGACAATTTGGTTCGGCCGGTTTAAACAGTTTGAAGATCATTGAACTAATAATATTGCAAACAATGAAATTTGTATATCAATTTGATTGTTAAATATTAATAAAAGAATGATACACAAAATAAAACTAATATAAATATATCTTGCTTGTCATTAATTATAAATAGGACATAAATAATAAATAAATAATGTTATATTTTCAGTCCTCTTGCTCGGGGTGTAGTAGTGAAAATACCTTACCTGGACCAAGAGGTCACAAGTTCGAGCTTCTCCGGGGACATCTGGGTGTGTGAGTTTAATACATATAATCCTATTCAAAAAAATAAAAAATAAAATAATATTATATTTGCAAGAAACAATGAAATATAAGTTGATTTATAGGGTTGCAATTCGAAAAAATATAAGCATCAGACCTTTATATCAATATAATTGATATTTTAGCTTTCTATCAAATAATTTATTATTATTATTAATATATTTAAAATTATATTATTTATACGACCGGTCCGGCCAAAACGGCAGGTTTCATCCTTAAAACCGTCGGCCAAACCAAATCATCCGATTTAAAAATTTTCAAACCAACCCGGCCAATCATTTTTTTTCAAACCAGCCAAACCAATTAAATTAATTTGGTTTGGCTGGTTCGGCCTGTTTCGGCCAAACCGTAAGCACCCAATCAATTACACCAAATATTCAAGAAAATGGCGTCCGAAGAAACTAGCAGTCAAATCACGAATTTTGATAGCATGTAAAATACAATCTAAATTTAAAAAATTCATTAAGGACTCCACTAAATTAAAGTATTGTCAAAGGTGGAATTAAAGTAGATTAAATTGGTGGGTCTTATTTTTTAACTAGTTCCATAGCAAATCTTCATTTTTATTACTGGCCCAATGTTTAGGCCCTTTAGTATTATCATGTTGTTTAAAACTAATATGGTTGGACTGCTGGAGGAATAGATTAAGTAAGAAAAATATTCTGAAATTTCTCTCTACAATTCTCCATCTCTCTCGTTCTTCTTCTAAATTCTATCTTCTCAAATCTCCTCTCCCAATACCTTCTTCTCTACAATGAAATATTACTATAGCTCACCCGAGGTTGGCTACGTTACCCATCTAAGTTCTACCCCAGGTCAAACACGCTTAACATTGGAGTTTTCCTACAATGGGTGCCGGAAAAGATGATGCACCATATTGGTATGAGTAGCACAATCAAATCTTTTAAGCACTTTCATTCTTGCATAGCCAGAATCCCTCTCATTCCGGTGTGGCTCTATTCATTCATGTCACCCTTCGCACACCTATCGGAAGTCTTACGGGAGCCGCTCATTGTCCGTGCTTCTCATGCACCGGCGATCACTCCTTGCTCTGGCGTCGGGTCGTCACAGTAAATATGTCAGCGATCTGACGTTCAGTCGGAACAAACTCAGTAACAAGATTTCAATTTTGAACTAGTTCGCGCACAAAATAATAGTCAATGTCAATGTGCTTTGCGCGCTTGTGAAGAGCCTTCCATGAAATCCTAGAATAGCGAGAAGCTCTCGGCTTTGGAGAGGAGTTCCCGAAAGGATGGTAATGCAGTGAGTGCGATCTGAGTGACGGAAAAGGAGGAGAAGGAAGGACCAAGACCTCGGAAGAACCAATAGGCCTTATCAGTGTCGTCGACAGGACGACCAATTGGTCGCAGATTGCTTTAAACTCTTGGTCATATTCAGAGACGGGTCGAGAGCCACATTTGATGAGTTGCAGATCATCCTTGAGGCGGAGTTCGTGTGCCTTAAATTTGTTGCTAAAGGCAGTGTCGAGGGCCTGCCAAACTGCTCGAGCCGTGGAGCAGTGTAGCACTTCCGCCATAGCTTCTTTAGAAAGCGTAGAGAGAATTAAACTCAACAAGCATTGGTCCTGCTGATGCCAGGAGGCGTACGCCGGGTTCGGCGAGATAGTGCTGGTCGGAGAGGAAATAGCAGCGGGCGGCGACAGAATAGACCCATCAACGTATTTGAACTAATCCTGGCAAGTGAGTAGAGGGACAAGCTGCAAACGCCATAGTAGAAAATTTGAGGAAGAAAGTTTGATTGTGACCATGTGTATGAGTGTAGAGAGAGGCAGCGCGCGAGTCGAATTCAGGGGGTGCCATGGCAGCGTCGAATGAGAATAAAATGTTGAACGAGAAGGGAGAGGGGGGTAGGATCGGTTTAGATGGTTGATACCATGATAGAATTTTCCGCAAAGAATAACAATTTTAATTGATGAATATATAAAGATTACAAAAAGATACGTACAAGATATTAAAAAATACGGTAAACATGAAAACCCTAGATATTGAGATATATTCATATCTAATCTATATCTAAATCATAAATTGTCAGATGGAATGTGTTATGTCCATACGGTTTTAATTAGAAAATATTTTTGTAATCTTTATCATTTATTTATTTTTTTAAATTTTTTATATTGTGATGATAAAGATTAAGGGGGAGATTGTTAGGTTATATGTCGTACAAAATGTTGTCCGGAATGTTGAACAATATTTTGAACAACATTGACTTGACAAATTTCCTAGGAAATTAAATGAGTAAATATTATTTAATCTTTATTATTTTACTTTTAATAATTTATTTATATGCTTTTGAATAAGAATATTTGAAAAGAAGGTTAGATATGTTTTCTGCAAGCTCTCTAAATTTGTATAATTATAATAACGTCACACAATATTCATTTTATTTTGTATGATATTGTCGCGCCCCCCAAACCGGGCCTATGCGACAGTCCCACGTGCGAACAATGCACGCTAAGGGTTTTGTGGTTTAATGACAATTTTCGAAGACCATTTAAATAATAGTGCAAGCAATTTGAAGTTTATCAAAAGAATATGGATTTGTTTTGAAAGAATAACTTTTAATCCAATGATAAACAAAAGAGTAAGTGTAGCGGAAGCATTATGAAGTGTTTACAATTAAAGCGTGGGGAAACAATGAATAACAATGGAGTTTAAAATAATAACCACCACGCGGGTCTTACGCCAAGTACGACTTGGGAAAAACAATTCAAAAACACGAACATATGAATGGGTACTATGTATGAAGACATAGCCCCTTGTGCCTCGATACCGAATGACAATCGAATTAATTAAGTTAACAATAGTCATGCCATATGAATTCAAGATAGATCATGCCATAATAGGTCCAACATCAAAAGAAGTTCAAGTATAGGCTCAAAAGGATTTACAATCAAACAACTTCAAGGAATTCAAATAGACATGTCAAAAGACAATCTCATGCAAACAAGAGGGAAGATAGTTTGAAATAGTGTGAGGAATTACATTAATAACAAGACTACATTTGATTGTCTTCTTCCCACTTTTACCACCACGCCGCCGCCACCGCCATCACCTTGTACCTGCATGTGGGGAAAAACACACACAGGGGCTGAGTACTCCGCGTACCCAGTGTTCACGGTGTCCCGAAAACCGATTACATATGTATATCATGAAAGCACCGCACACTCATGCATAATACAAGTTTTTGTTGAAATCATCATGTATATGCACAAAACATTTTCCTCACTTGGAAGCTTCCACTCATTTAGGTACCACATAATCGTTTTCCCAACATTTCCAACATCACATGCTCATCAAGATTTCACATAATCAAATATGGTAAGATAGGAGTGGCCACTCCTATCTACCCGGCAAGGTTCATCACCCTTACCTATCCGGTAGTCTTATTACTATCCGGGCTAATGCATTAGGCTTACAATACCACGGGGGTAGCCACTTCCCCGATCCAGCACATCTCCAATTAATCATTCAACAACCACCAATTCATTTCATAACAATCATAAGGTACCAAAACATTTTTGCGGTGCCACATGCTTTCTTTAAAAACAGAAGCATTTATTTTCAACTTTGGAAAATTAATTTGAAAAGAAACCAAAAAGGAAATAGGATAAAGTAGTGCCCACCTTATGGTTTATGCTAGTTGATCACTTTGTACCTTTAGTGATGCTTCTTTGCCACAATCACCAACACCTAGATTATAACACTAAATTACTAGGTGTATTCACTTAACTTTATGCATGCTTCACATAAGTGATTATTCATCCAATTCATTTAGCATGCTTCAAGTAGTTGCTTCATAATTAGGCTCAACATATAATCATGCTTGCTAGGATTTATTTATCAATTAGGCTTGTATGCATCATGCTCTTTCAATTTAATCAACATTCTTGATAATTATGTACCAAGTACTATATGGGTTCCTCTAGACTTCCTTGACCATTTACATGTTTATAGAATCACCATATAATTTCTTGTGGCTTTCATATTTTGTTTTAAGGTGTATGCAATGAGACTCTCTAATATGTTTAAGTCCTATAATTAAATGCATATAAATGATTGATAATTATGTAAAACAATTTTGAAAATATTCTTTATTTCTGTAAATGTGGTAAAGAAGTTTAAGAAAATAATCGGATGCAATTTAAAAGTACTTTATGACCTTGTACCTAAAAGACTCCTATTTATGCATTCTAGATAATGTCATTTTCAAAACAATGCTGAATTAATTATACAGGGAATTAAGACATGAAATTTTACATGAAGAAACTAGATTTTTGTATGAGTATGCTCCAATTGACGGTTTATAAAAATCATTTTTTGTTTGGGAGATATGGGCTGGGGGAGATCAGATTTCCTGAACGTTTCTGCTACAGGTCTGAAAACAGAGTATAACTTTAAAAATTCATTGCGGCCACCGTACACATGATAATGACTTAAAAATTTATATGAAGACTTTATGATGTGTCTAAGACCTATAAATAAATTTTGAGAATTTTATGAAATGATTAAGTGCAGTTTTTAAAACTATTTTCAAAATGCAACACAGAATGACACACATTTTTGCAGAGTGCATAGCTTTCGAACCGCGTAACATTTTGACAAGAAACCAAAGCCAAAATCTTCCTAACACATTCAAGTATAATATATTTAAATTTCAGATCAATCGGGTTCCATTTGACCCGTCTGCCACAACCAAACAGAGAGCTCGTTTTATAGACTTCCTCACAGCATGCTCATTTAACTTTAACATGTATAAATTCGTGGCAACTCATCATCCAACAACATATATGTTCAATTTCAGACATCCAACACTTTATATCATGATCCTATAACATAGATATCAAGCTATATCATGCATACAAGGAATATACCATCAATCAACAACAACATAGTCAATATTGGCCATCAAACATGCATATCATCAACCATAGTTCATCATATAGCTTCAAATTCGATATGGAGTTTCTTGATCATACATGCAATCTTATAATCATGCTTAGGAGGATCTAAAGAGGATAAATAAGGGGTTACTTGAGGGGTTTAGTTTCAGATTTGGGTTCTCTCCTCCAAAACTCGAAAATGGTCTCCTCTTGCTAGATCTTGATGCTTTCTTGCTCCTAGCTCCTTGTGCATTCTTAGATCTTCAATATACCTCCAAGGATCTCCAATTTCCAGCTATGGTCGATTTATGGAACTCAAAATCTAGAGGATTTGTTGGGTTCAAATGGAAGGTGTGAGGGTGAGTTTGGTGTAATATGGTGGTGATTTGAGTAATTTTGGGGTAGGTTATGGTGGTTTGAAGGTGGCTGCCATTAGAGCTTCAACAATGGAGGTTCTACAATGGTGGAGAATGGTTGAAGAAGATGAAGTGATGGGGAAGGAGAGAGAGATCGGTTAAGAGGGAGAGGGAGGGTGAGTTGGAGTGTTCAAATGTATGTATTTTGCTTGCATGTATGGAGTAGTATTCATCATTATGTCTCCTAGGTTTATTTACTATCATGTCCTTCAATAATTTAAATGACAAGGCATGAGTTTTCTTCTAAAAGACCCACTTTGGTCATTCCTCCATCCACTCACATATTTGATCCAATTAAATATTAGATCAATTTCCCTATCTTATAACACAAGGTTGGAATTTATAATTCTCCTATCTTAAATTAAAAAGGGCCGAAAATAATAGGGAAACTTAGTGAAATAATATCTGGAATATTTCATCGGAATCGACCTCGAGTTTATTCACATATATACACTAATGTGCCTTCATTTAATTAAGGCAAGAGTGGCCGAAAATTACATATAGTAATTTAGAAATCGTATTTCCAAATTTCGTCTTGGAATTAACTCCGAATAATATTCGTATCAATAAGTATAACGATTGGGCCTTAAATAAATCCTCATGGAATTAATTAATATTGCTAGAGTAGAAAGGACCTAAATTAATATACTTGCTTTTCAAATGGGATTTTATCATTCTCCTTCTATTGGTCCCAAGTATAGAAATAAATAAATAAGTCCACTAGCCCAATATTCTTCATGTATTAATACTTGGACTCAAAATAATTCATCTAGCCCATATATTTAGTAGAGGGCCGAAATAACTATAGACGACCAATTAATTTATTCGGATCTTTATTCATCGTCGAGCGCGTTTAAAATAATTATTTAGAAAAAAATATAGCGCGAAAATTGCGGGGTGTTACAGATATTGTCAAAGGTCGTCATTATTTATTTTTATATATGTTGAAAACTATCTTTTGAATGCACTGTTCATTAACCTACCAATTATATTTATACAAGAAGATAAAGTCATAATTGAAAAAAAATGAGAGATGTTTAGGTAGCATTATTAATAGCGCGCGAGTTCACATGGATATCTAAGTATATTTAGAATTATAAAAGTTGATCTTCTCTATCATTCCACACCCACACACTAACAGAGAAAATAAAAGTTGTCTTCTCCTCTCCATCTCTCACCGCCCACCGTCGCCGTCTTCCCTCCACCACCGCCGCCACCTACTCTGCATTTGGAGGTATGAATCATTTAAGTTGGTTTAAAACATTGGACTGAAACTGCGATTTTTGTTTACTTCTAATTAAGTTGGGGGTATGAATCAAATATTGATTATGTAATTATTCTAAAATGCTTATGAAATTACGTAAATAGGAATGCCATATATATGCCTTTGATAAATATATGTTTGCTGTAGTTGGGTGAGATCTTCTCCCTCATAAAGCAATGGCCTCTACAATAGGGTTATTTATTTTTTTGGGTGCAAACCCTAGAATGTAGAAAGTATAAAGAAGAAGAAGAACGCTTTAACACTATATGAAACTCGAAATCTTGTAGTATTGAGAAACAATTTGATCTGAGATAGCTGATTTATTTATTATATGTATCCACAACTGGTAGAAAATCTTGAAATGAGCCAACGTTCAGCAATGCAGATATTCATACAACATAAACAAGCTCGAGTCCCTTATTACTTCCTAGCTCATTTCTACTCATACAAACTAGGAGTAGACAATCTTGGAGTGGGGACAGCAAGCAGAGGCGTTTTCTTCTTCAAAACAATCCCAAACTTGTCTTCCAAATCCAGCTTCTCCCCGGGAGGCATGCTCCAGTCGAAGGAATGGAGCAGAGAAGCAAGCGAGTACATGAACATCCTCTCAGCCATGGCTATTCCTGCGCAGATCCTTCTCCCCGACCCGAAAGGCAAGAACCTGAAGTCATTGCCGCTGAAATCCCACTTTCCATCAGAAAATCTTTCAGGAATAAACTCTGTAGGACTGTCCCATATGGAAGGGTCCCTGTGGATCGCCCACGCATTGACAAACACACGAGAGCCCTTGGGGATGGTGTAGCCGGCCACCGTGGTGGTTGCGCTGGGGCAGTGAGGGACGAAGAGAGGTAGGGCAGGATGCAGCCGTAGAGATTCTTTCATGACAGTGTGCAAGTATGGCAGCTTGCTGATGTGGGATTCCTCAACTATGTTGTCTCTGCCCACTACAGCCTCCAGTTCTTGCTGAGCTTTTATGAGGATTTGGGGCTTGTTCATCATCTCCGCCAAGGCATATTCCACTGAGTTTGATGTTGTCTCTGTTCCTCCCACCACCATATCCTGCACCAGCAACACAAAATATTACAAGATCGATTTCATTTCTACGCCAAAACATCAATTTTGTACAAACTTTGCGTCTTTTTTTCAATTTTAGTACCAACTACCCTTTCTCAATTTAATGTCTAAAGTATCAAAAAATATTTAAATCTAGGAAGAAAAAATTTTCAGGCATCTGAAAGCTGACGTGTCCATGTCATTTTTTTTATTATTATATGGATTTTTTAAGCATGCCCGTCACTTTTCCAATGCTAAAACTTTTTCATCTTAAATTTGAACTTATAATTTAAATATTAAATTAAGAAAGAATAGTTGATATTATAATTTAAAAAAAAAAACACATAATTTAAACTAAAATTGTTGTTTTTATACCTATGCTCACATATGATCCAAATCCATAATACAATATAGAAGAATCTTTCCTTGGACAGTATAAGTACTCTCACCCTAACCAATGAGATGGATAATAAATTCAGAATCAAATCTCTATCCTATGTCGTTTAGTTAATATCTATTTTTTTTTATAAATATCGATTATAATAATTTAATGTTGGGAAGGTCTTGGGTTAGGCAGGCCTAAACGATTTAGGCGGGTTTTATCCATTAACCCAAGCTCAAACCCATATAATATATCCTAATTGGGGATTAATAAACCCTATTTGGGATGGGTGAACCCATTTGGGTAGGATAAAACCCGCCTAAAATGTTTAGGCCTGCCTTACGCAAGTTTTTGCCTTTAATGTTAAGTAGAAACAATATATACTACTTTTTCTGCAAAATTAATGATTATATGTAAATTAAAAGGGCCAGAAAAGAGTAAGGATTTGAGTAATTACCATGAGCAGAGCTTTAACGTGAGTCAAGGTTAATGGAGTCTTGTCGTCTCCACCATCCTTCATCTGCTGCAGCAATATCTGCAGAAAATCCTTGCTCTCCTCCCCACACATCTTCTCTCTCTGTTCAATAATCGTCTCAAATATCCTATCGAACTTCCCCACCATCACTCTCGTCTTCTTCACGATTCCCTGCAGATCGAACCTCTCGAGCGCCGGAAAAAAGTCCGAGAGATTCGGCGACCCGAGCAAAGTGGTGATTTCTCCGACAACCTGCCTGAACTCCGCGCCGACCGCCGTCCTGTTCTCGCCCTTCACGGTGCCGCCCCACAGCATGCTCGTGATCACATTCATCACCGTCAGGAACATCTGCTCGCCCACGTTCACCGGCGTCCCCGCTTTTCTGTAAAGGTAGCCGACTGTCTGCCGGACCTCCCGGCGGCGCAGCCCGTATACCGAATCCAGCGTGCTTTGGCCGAGCATCTCACGCACGCATACTTTCCTCAGCATCCGCAATTCTGGGCCGTAGGGAGCGGAAACTATGTCAGCACCGCCGTACGTGGCCTCCTTCCCGGCGACGGGCACATCGCGGTTGGCGAAGGTGGTGTCTTGATCCTTTAGCACCGCCTTGGCTAGGTCGGGGGAGGTGATGACGATGCCTATCTTCTTGCCGAGTTTTATGGTGTAGATGGGGCCGTAGGTTTTGGCGAGTGCGGCGAAGTATGTGTGGAGCTCGGGATCGAGGGAGAGGAGGTTGCCGAGGAGGGGCAAGCCCTTGGGACCCGGCGGCAACGGCGGGTTCGAGCTGGTCGGTTTCTTCAGCAACAGTAGGAGAATCCATATCACGGCGACTGCGGCCGCGACGGAGCTCAACACCGATGACCAATCGCCGTACATGGTTTTTGGTTGAGATTTTTGTGAAATGGAAGATGGTTGGTTTAAATGACAACTTGGTATTTAAAGATAAATTGTTGAATCATCACCTCTCACAATAAAAGAAATGTTCATTTATACTCGGTTTAATTTGATCTTGCACGTTCGTTAAAAATTATTTAATATTTTAAAAAATTTTAACATTAACCTCATATTTTTATAATATTATATTTAATATTTTTCATTTTTCAAATTATTCAGGGATATAATGGTAAATTATCACAAAATAATAATGTCAAATATAAAAATTATACTATATAATTAAAACACCTTAAAATAATAACTCAGACCAAATAATTAAAATGGAGTTAGTATTTTGTTATAGGCAAAAGTAGACTTCGAATGAAGACAAAATTGTTGCTTATGGAATCTTTGTGCGAACCTCGAATAGAGATTAATATTATACCAAACATGGTATATTTTGTTTTACATAAATATATTTATTTAAATTATATTGTTTCATTTTTTAATGTCCATAATAAACCATCAACTTAAAATAATATTGTACTCCAGCAACTTTGATTTCGTCCAAATTGTAACGAAATTTAAAAATCAAAACACAAATTTATATATATTTTGAAGAAAATCATGATGATATACATTAATTCCGTGCAATGCACGAGTGTAACTTATAACTTAATGTATTAATTTCGTACAACGCATGAGTGTAAATCTAGTTTATCTATTATATTAAAGTAGTTCCAAATAAATATCTTAAAATCCCGCATAACTTTTCGCATAATGTTACATTTAATATTACACTTTTATAATATTATATTTAATATTTTTATTTTCCAAAATTATTCAAGAGTGTAATTGTAAATTACTAGAGAAAAAAATACCAAATATAAAAATCAAACCATGTAACTGATACATCAATGTTAAAATAGTAATTTAGACCAAATAATTAGAACAGATGTAGTATTTTATTATAGGCAAGATGAAGACAGAATTGTTGTTTCTGCATTGTGGTAGCAAACAAAATATGTGGTACATCTTATTCCATAATAGAATATCAGAATCATTAATTAGAAGGCAAACAATCAGATGAGATGGTCTCACTATTTTTATTGTGAGACGAATTTAATGATGTATTTTTATTCATTGAAATGATGTATTTCTTTGTTGCAAATAATGTAATTTTTTTCAGTTAAAAAAAAAATATATTAAAAAATAAAATAATGTATTTATCTTATTGAAATGATATATTAAGGTCCATCTCACAATAAAAAACAACACTTAAACCGTCACAATTTTCTCTCTCTAGGCGAGAGCTTTGTTCCTCCCTTTAGGGTTTGGTTTGGTTCCCTCCTGGTGAGGTTTTCTCTTCCTTTCAAGCTGTTCTGTTTTTCTCTTCCTCTCAATCATTTTCCTCTCCCTTCTTCGCCCATTCTGCCTTCCCTCGCTGCACCCATGTCAACAAATTCAGATTTAGAGGGAGACATTCTAGATCTGGACCACACCACTAAACCCACACTTCAAAAACCCAATCCTACTCCTGTGAAATGCATTGTCGGCCATCTGCTCTCAGATAAACCTGCTAACCCTTTCGCCCTCATGGATATAATGAAGAAAGCTTGGAGAGCAAAAAAAGGGCTGGAGTCGCGGGAATGGTCAAATAACTTGTTCCTGTTCAGATTTGAAGATGAAATAGAACTTAAATGGGTGGTTAAAAACCAACCCTGACATTTTGAAGGAAATCTCTTCTTGATCCGTCCCCTGGAGCAAACAGAACAACCCTCCAAAATTCAGCTGAAGGAGGCTCACCTCTGGGTCAGAGTCTACGACGCTCCTCTAAGCTGCATGAACCAGGTTACAGCTCAAGCAATTTCACGGAAGATTGGTAAACTTATCTGCATCGACCCCCTTCTTGACATGTTTGGTAAATACATCCGGATGAAAGTTGAAATGGATGTCACTAGGCCTTTAATGAAGGGGGTGAGAGTGTTGGTTGGTGGAGAAACATTATGGTTGCCCATTAAATATGAAGCACTTCCAACCTTTTGCTACAACTGTGGTAATATCGGACACACATTTAAATATTGTGATTCTTCTCACCGACTTGAAGATCTGGACCCCCTAAAACTCCCTTTCGGACCTGAAATTAAAGCTTCACCCATCAAACGGGGTCGGATCCCGATTTCTCGCAAGGAGAACTCCAAAACCCCAAATGGCCCACAACCACCGACACCCACATCTCATTTATCTCCCACAAAACTCCCCTTTGACCTTACTATCTATACAGCTGGACCTAATCTTGGCAAAAAACACACCCCCATCCATCCACCTCTTGGATCCCCACCTACTTCACCCACATACCCTGTCTCATCTTCCTTTACATCAGGTTCTGCCATCATTGCTCCACCCCCAGAGATTGCCTCCCTATCCTTGGCCAATAATTGCTTTATGGAGCTTGATTTGGAGCCTAAAAACACCTCATTACCCCCATCCCTTCCCCTAGTTTGCACTGCCTCTTCAACGCCTAAACAGTGTCTTGGTCCTATTTCCAGTCCAAGGAAAAATTGGAAAAGGTTGGCTCGCCTTAAAGCTACCAGCCATAATCTGTTTCCAGTCAAAGGTTGGCCATGTAAGCGTCTTGCTATAGCCCTCACACCTCCACCTAACACAGAACCTGTTGAAGCAAAGCGCCTCAAATTCACTTTATCTTGTAACCCTGCAGAACCAACGGCGGAGGCTGCCCTGGAGCAGCCCCGCCGATCCCAATGATCGGTTTATGTTGGAACTGTCGAGGGCTTGGGAACCCATCGACAGTTCAGGAGCTCACCAGGATTATTAAACAGAAGATGCCCACGTTTGTTTTCCTTATGGAAACAAAGTTGCTACGCTTTGAATTTGATTCCTTTGTTCATAAATTTAACTTTGACTGCTTTCATGTTGTGGAGTGTGATTTGTCCCATGGGGGTCGCAGAGGGGGATTGTGCCTTCTCTGGAAGAACCCACTCCAGCTTAATATCAGCTCTGACTCTCTTGACCACATCGATGCTATGATCTGCCCAAATTTGGGTGAAACTGAATGGCGCCTCACGGGGATTTATGGATGGGCCGAAGAAGCTGAGAAAGTACATACCTGGAATCTCCTTCGAGGCCTTTACCAGAACAACCGGTGCCCTTGGCTTTGTGTGGGCGACATGAATGAAATTCTCTATTCGTTTGAAAAACTTGGTGGAAAGAATCGTGACCGGTCCAAAATGATGGACTTTCGGGATGCTCTGGACTATTGCAGGCTTGAAGATTTGGGGTACTCGGGACATCACTTCACTTGGACTAATGGCCAGAGTGGTACTGGAAATATTCAAGAAAGATTGGATAGAGCAGTTGGCAATCACAGTTGGATACTTCGCTTCCCGGTGTACTCGGTGACGCATTTTGTTCGGTTCCAGTCTGACCACTGCCCAATTCTCATATCTTGGAGCACACATGCCCCAAAGTCCCATGCTAGAAAAGCTAGAAAAGGCTTCCGTTTTGAAGCCATGTGGTTACAGAATACCTCCTGTGGAGCTGTTGTTGATGAAACATGGAATTCTGGTGCTGAATGTCGATCTCCCTTTATTTTCCAATCAAAGATCAGAAGGATGGGGACTTCTCTCAAAAAGTGGGAGCGAGACGAATTTGGCCATGTTGGAAAACAAATTGAGGAGCTGCACCAACGTCTCAATAAGCTTCAACAGGACACTATTTCACCGGAGAATATGGTGAGAATTAAAACAACTGAGGTTGATCTCAAGAAATTGATGCAAAAGGAGGAGACCATGTGGAAGCAACGATCTCGAGTTTCTTGGCTTGCAGATGGGGATAAGAACACCCAGTTTTTTCACCGTACCGCTTCAGGCAGACAACGACGCAACCGTATCTCCCGCATTCAAGATCCAGATGGAATCTGGCATGACGATGATGAGGCTGTTGAATTAACATTCACCAACTATTTTAAATCCATATTCCAGTCTGAGCCTTGTGTGGGAAATGACGAGGTTATTTGTGCAATTCAGCCCAAAGTCTCACCCTCCATGAATGAAGCCCTGGAGGCCACCTTTTCAGAAAATGAGGTTGTTCATGCCCTTCACCAGATGCATCCACTCAAGGCCCCGGGTCCTGATGGTTTTCCAGCCCTTTTCTATCTTAAGTTCTGGCCAATCATTAAAGAGGATTTGCTCCGTGTCACTCTTGACATCTTGAATAATGGTGCGACTCCTAAACCCCTCAACCACACAAATCTTGTCCTCATTCCAAAGAAAGCGTCCCCCTCCCTCCCTCTCGATTTCCGCCCAATTAGTCTTTGCAATGTTTCCATCAAACTTGTTACCAAATGCATAGCCAATCGCCTCAAACCTTTTCTTCCCCTTGTCATTAATAAAGCCCAATCCGCCTTTGTTCCTGGACGCCTCATTACCGACAACGCCCTTCTTGCCTTTGAACTCTTCCATGCTATGAAAACCAACAAGTCTCGTCGTCATTCTTGCTTTGCCCTCAAACTTGATATGTCCAAAGCTTACGATAGAGTTGAATGGAACTTCCTGAAAAATGTCATGAGCCGTTTAGGTTTCAGCCATAAACTCATTGAAACTATCATGAGATGCATCACGTCTGTCACCTACTCTGCTCTCATTAACGAACATCCCTCCAATCCTTTCACCCCCTCCCGTGAATTGCGACAGGGCAATCCACTCTCACCCTACCTGTTTCTTTTCTGTGCTGAGGCCTTTTCCTGCCTTTTACACCAAGCTGAGAGAAATGATCTCATCCATGGTGCCAGAGTTTGTAAAAAGGCACCATCCATTTCCCATCTCCTGTTTGCTGATGACAGTCTTATTTTTGGAAGAGCTTCGGAACAGGAAATCTCAACTGTCAGAAGTATCATTGATCTTTACTCAGGTGCATCAGGCCAACGAGTTAACCTTGAAAAATCAGAAATTACGTTCAGCAAAAGTGTCTCCGAGATTGAAAGAATTGGATTGGGAGATCGTTGTGGTGTTCAAGTTGTCAGGAAATTGTCAAAGTACTTGGGCCTTCCAGCATCAATCGGCCGATCAAAGAAGGAGATCTTCCAAACAGTTGAAGACCGGGTTCAGAAAAAATTAAAAAACTGGAAGGTTAAAACTCTTTCGCAAGCAGGGAAAATGATCCTCATCAAGGCGGTTGCCCAATCTATCCCTTCATATGTTATGAGTTGTTTCATGCTCCCGGTTTCAATTTTGCAACGCATTGACAGCCTTATTGCAAATTTTTGGTGGGGTCAAAAATTTGATGAGCGCAAAATTCATTGGAGCTCGTGGGATTCCTTATGTGCTCATAAGGATTTTGGTGGAATTGGCTTTCGAGACCTTGAATGTTTCAATCGGGCTTTTTTGGCTAAACAAGGGTGGCGGATTATTAACTCTCCTGAGTCGCTCTTGGCCTCCTGTCTGAAATCTCGCTATTTTCCCCGGAATTCTTTTTTTGAAGCTAAAGTGGGATACCGGCCAAGCTACGCCTGGAGGAGTATTTTAGAAGGTCGTATCTTACTTAAGGCAGGCTCGAGATGGCAAGTTCGCAATGGGCACAAGATCCGGATTTGGGAGGATGTTTGGATCCCAGACTTTCCCCCGCGTACACCCCCCGCCCCCCCTCCTTGTTTGCAGGATATCAATCATGTTCGCGATCTGATGGATGTCAATGGAACTTGTTGGAACCGACCGCTCATCCGATCCTTGTTTTGTCAGCGTGCTGCCCATCGCATCTTCAGCATCCCCATCAGCTCTACCTCTCGTGAAGACTGCTTCTCTTGGAGTTTCACCAAGGATGGACATTACTCTGTTAAATCAGGCTATTGGGTGGCGAAGAAACTGAAAGATGCGAAGTCATCGAAGCCTTCTTCGTCCTCCAATAGCCCAGATTTTTGGAGATGGATCTGGACTCTTAATATCCCTCCCAAAATCAAGTTTTTTGTGTGGCGCTGCATGCGGGGAACTCTTCCAACCAAGATGAAGCTTCTTTCGAGGAAAATCTTGCTTGATCCCCTTTGCTCTCGATGTGGAACATCAGTTGAATCTGCTGAGCATGTGCTGCGTGATTGCCCATGGAGTGTCTTTTTTTGGAATGCTTGTGTCCTTCGGATTTCGGAGCCTCAAGAGTGCCGCCATCTCTCAATCCAAGATTGGATTCTTCTTCTTATCCAAGGTAAACATGAGGATTTTGTTGTGATGCTCTCTGCCTTGCTGTGGATTAATTGGAAAGCTCGCAATCTCCTGGAATTTCAAGGTCGGACTCTCTCCCACCAGGATTGCTTCAAGGTTGCATCCTCTCTTGTTTCTGATTTCCATTCTTCAATTGCAAATCCATTAGCAACCCAGGTTACCACTTCTTGTCACCTTGGTTGGAGTGCCCCCCCCCCTGTGGTTGGATTAAATTCAATGCGGATGCCTCTTTGGGCTCACATGGCCGCTTGGGATTGGGTGGAATTTTTCGGGATCATCGCGGCACTCCTATTCGTTTTCTCTGTGAGTCAGACCACTCTTGTAATGACATTGAACTTGCGGAAGCTTTGGCATGCCGTAGGGGACTGATGTTGGCCCGTGAGGAGGGGTTTCAAAAGGTTATCTTCGAGATGGACAACAAGGCTCTTTGGGTTAAGCTTCAACGTGGATTCACCCCAAGAACTCATGTCGGCACCTTGATCTCGGATATTCTTCACCTCTCCAACTCTTTTGCACATTTCTCTTTTGAGTGGGTTCGACGCTCACAAAATCAAGTGGCTCACCATTTGGCAAATCATGCCCGTCTGTCGGATCTTCCAAGCTTTAATGCTAGTTGCTTATCTGTAAATCTTAAACGCTTATTAGCAGTGGATGCTGCTACTTGCTCTATTTAATATAATTCTCATTTGCTCAAAAAAAAAAAAAAAAAAATCAGTCCATGTACATGGAATTGAACAAAACACCTTCTAATTCGTTGTAAATTAAACTCTATGTAAAACTAAACACTATCAAAATTATCAAATATATATTGAAAGTAAATTAGGCAGAGAAAATCATGACTTGTTTGCTTTGTATGTGAGATGTTAGTCCATCATTGCCACTGCTAACACAACACATGAAGATTTTCCTTCCATTTCTATGTATTCAAAGTCTTTTTTTTCTAATCTTTTTTTGAAAAAAAAAAATCTTTTATATTTGATTACTATTAGAGTAGTGTATGTTCATTGTTCATAGTTTCGCCCCTTTCTTTTCTTTTTTTTTTTTTTTTCTTTTTTAACGAAGAGGGGTTGTGGCCCTTGTGGGCCCGTTACACCTTGGGTTTGCTTCCTCAATTGAGATTATACTACATCAACTTTGATTTCGTCCAAATTGTGACGAAATTTAAAAATCAAAAGACACAAATTTATATATATTTTGAAGAAGATCATAATGATATACATTAATTCCATAATCCATTTAACTCTTGTTTATTAAAAACAAATTTATCTATTATTCCCTCCGTTCCAATTATATAGTCCACTATGATCTTGTACGTTTGCCAAAAATTATTAAATATTTAAACAAACTCCCAACATTACCCTTATTTAAAGCATTAATTAACCTCTCATTTTCATAATATTACATTTAATATTCTCATTTTCCAAGATTATACAGGAATGTAATGGTAAATGACCATATAAAAACAATACCAAATATAGAAATTGGACTATATAATTGAAACACCCTAAAATAATAATCCGGACTATATAATCGGAACGGAGGCAGTATATTAAAACAATTCCAAATAAATGTGTCAAAATGCGGCCTAAATTATCGATTAATGTGCACATTTATTTATTTATTATTTACGCTAAAAAAAGCCTGCATTTATTGCAACAATATCCCATCTTAAATTTAAAAGATGGTTCTTCTAAAAATAAATAAATAAATAAATTTAAAAGATGGTTCACCTCTCACAACTAACATCTTCACTTTTTTGTTTTATTAGGTTCCCTACCCATTATAACAACCCCAACAATTTAATATAACTTAAACTTTTTTAATTTTTCTCTCCTCTATATATACAGAGGCGGATTTAAAAATTAAAAAATGGGGTACGATATATAAATAAAATAAATTGGAATACATTATGTAAAAATGCATATAAATAATATGTAAATTCTTATTTTGTGATAAACTCGATCAATTAGAAATAAAATACTATTTATAAATAAAGAAATAGAATATAAAATATTCAAGACTCAAAAAAATAAAATAATAAAATTTTAAAATAAATCCTAAAATTAAAATAAATAGGAGTAATATAATTTTTTAAAATAAAATCTGAAAAAAAATCGCAGATACTCAAACAAGTTGTATATTTTAAATAAAATTGAAATAGAAGTAATTTTTTTTATTTTTAATAAAATTGAACATAAAAGCTGAAAACTTGAAAAAATTAAAAATTAATGAAAAAGTCAGACGTAAAATATTATGAATACGATTTTTACGCTCTATATTTTTCAAGTTTTTTAAACAAACGCAATATAAAAAATACGAATGCATGAGTTTTCTTAAAAAGATTTCAGATTTTGAAAATGTAAACTTTAATTTAATATTCGATTTTGTAAAAAATATATAAATTTATACAAGAGGAACACGATGGGATGTTGTACAATCGATCTAGATGTCTGAAAATTCGAAGCTTCAACATGAAGGAAAAATCAGGGAAAACCCTACCTGCGTGAAGGTTGATGCGGCATTTTCCGGCAAACGGCGAGTGATCAAGATTATCCTAGACTACCAAAAGCTTCCTATCATCAGAAGGAACAAGAATATATAGGTTACTCACAGTTTCATCGTCATTTACACGGAGTTCCGACGGAGGTTACGGTATCGGAAAAACTAACCAACACCCTTAATTTGTTTGTTAACGTATTTGTAATCACTTTAATTCACGATATTCAACGTTGAAAATCTCTATGCTAGTTTGGTCAGTTTCAAGCAAAAAAATATGAGGCAACGATAAATAATTAATCCTGGCGTTTATAGTTGATGAAGCTGCAGTATATCGATCAATGCTGGTAAAGATAAACAGGGTCATGTTTTTATTCACCAACAAAAGCTCTTAATTAGCTTCAATATTTGTGTTGCCCTAATTGAAATGTGTCGAAATCATTCATTCATCCACACAAAATTATTGGTACAAATCGGAGCGGGGCAGCCTGGGAAGCGGTATGGCGACGAGGGGGATGCGTTTCCTCAACGCCGACACGATCTCATCCGACATGTCGAGCTTCTCGCCGTCGCGCAGCCGCCACTCGAATGAGTGCAGCAGCGACGCTAAGATATACCTCAACATTATATCAGCCAACGGCAGCCCCGCACAGACCCTTCTCCCCGATCCAAACGGGATATAATTCAAATTCTTGCCACTAAAATCCCATTTCTCGACTTCTTCATTTTTACCTTGTAAGAATCTCTCCGGCCTAAACTCCGATGGGTCGTCCCACACGGTGGGGTCTCTTTGGATGGACCAGATGTTCACGTACACCCCGGAGTCCTTGGGGATGGTGTACCCCCCGATGGTGCATGTCCGGTTTGGTGTTCTTGGTAATAAAGGGCCAATTGGATGCACCCGCATTGTTTCTTTTAGCACGGCGTCTAAGTAGACTAGTTTGGCGATGTGGGATTCTTCCACGATGTTGTTCATTCCCACTACTTCATTCAGTTCGTGTTGCAGTTTCTCCATCACCCCGGGATGGTTCAGTGCTTCCGCCATCACCCACTCGATCATCGTTGAAGTTGTGTCCGTGCCACCGATTAGTATGTTCTGTTTTTTATTTTAATAACAAGAAGATGATGAAACTGAGAGTTGATATATATCTGCATCAATTGGAGTAGATAATTAAACTATATACTTACTACCAACATGGCTTTAATCTGTATTAAGCCTAGCGATGCCTTGTGGCCTTCATCCTGCATGAGGTCTACAAGGGTCTGCATGAAATCCTTCCGCGCTTCTCCCTCCTCTGCTGCGCATGGATTCTTGATGCGTTCATCAATGGCGTCTTCCATAATCGCCTCAAACTTCCGCAGCAGAGCAGTCAGTTCCTTGGCAATACCTTGAACGTCGAACCTAGCTAACAAAGGGAAGAAATCAGAGATGTTAGGCTTTATGAGAAAATCCTGAATCTCCGCCACGATGGGAGCTAGCCCAGCTGAGATCCGATCACGCTGCTCGTCCTCGATCTTGCCGCCCCAGATCATGTTTATTATAAGATTCAGATCAATCCTCAGAACCAACTCAAGAATCTTGACGGGCTTCCCGATGCCGGCGGCGTAGATTTCTCCGACGACCTTCCGGACTTCGTCTCTCCGGAGATTGTAGGAGGCCTTGAGGTTGGCACTGCTCAGCATCTCCCGCAGCAGTATCTTGCGGCGGTCGCGCCACTCCTTGCCGTAGGGAGACCAGGCGATGTCGTTGAAGTCGAGGGAGATGATGCGCGCCGCAACCGTGACGTCGTGGTTGGCGAACACCGCGTCGTGATCCCGGAACACCTCTTTCGCCAGCGACGCCGAGCTGACGACGGTGCACAGTTTGCTCCCCATGCTGAGCTTGTAGATCGGGCCATATTCAGCCGCCAGTTCTGTGAGCTGGTTGTGCAGATCGCGGCGGAGAAACGGCAAGTACCCCACGACCGGCAGGCCGCGCGGCCCCGGCGGCAACACCGCCTGGTTTTTGATCGTCTTCTGGAGGAACCAGATGATGGAGAGTGTGAGAATCAAAGCTGCTGCAGTTAGTGCTGCTGAGTCAACTAGCATCACATTCATTTTTTTGGAATTTTTTTTTTTTAAAAAAAAAATTATAATTTTTTGTGTGTTTTCACTATGTAGTTTGAGGGCATTTATAGTATGTTGGCGATGGAGGGATCTCCATCTCCAACTCTATCTCTATCTTTATCTCATATGTTTACCTCATACAGGAGTATCAAATTTATTATTTTTAAATAAAAATTAAAATCAAATTATAAATTAATAAAGACATAAAAAATCTTTCATGAACAAACAGCCAAACCTACAATTAAATTTTGAAAGAATTAAGTTCGAATACTAGTGTTCAATATTTTATTCAGTTTTCATTATCATTTAGTTTTCAAATAATTCAATTTATTGCTCAAAATTATCATAATGAGAGTTTTATTAAAGGGAAGGTCTTGGGTTAGGCAGGCCTAAACGATTTAGGCCTGCCTAACGCAAATTTTTGTTTTTATTAAATTATAAAAAAGACAAATAAAAAATGAAGAAAAAATAAACTCGTGAAAGTAGAAAGTGGTTGAATTAAGATTGCAAGTGTTATGAAGGGTTTTGTTAATTATAGTTTGTATGTGTATATTTAGAAGGTAGAGGTGGCATTAGATAAGACGTTGATTAAATAATGTTAATTCGTATTAGTGGGCGGCTAAGACTGTTTTAGTTTGACACGTTCTCTACAATATATATCACATTAAAGTTATTATTTTATTAATAATTAATATAAAAATAAAAATTAATAATAGTAGAATATATCGATCATAAACATCTATTTATGAAAAAAAATCGAAATAAAATAAAATTTACAAAATGTTGATAGATAGGGAGACGGATATAAGATAGATAGAGAGGCTTTTTGAAATGGCTTAATCCGTTAGTAATAATCTAATTAATTACCACGGTTAGGCAAGAGTAGGCTAGAATATGGAGGCTATTTGAGATATATATGTATTTAATCATATTAGTTAATGTCGGCCAATGATCTTATTTATTTGGAAAAAATATACATATTTTTATTTTCTTTATTTCTATAAATTAAGAAAAAAGTAATAAAAATTTAATAATAAAATATTAATTTAAATTTACACACTTAAATGTCTTCGAAAAATTCGAATAAGTGTGACAGAAATTAATAATATTAAACAGCAGTAATATTATATTACTGACAAAAGTAATTGCAATGGTCAAAATTCAGCATTCATGCTTAACTAACTGGCTGCTACATAGATTTAGTCAATCTTGAATACCAACAATTTAAATTAAATAAAAATAAATAAGCGTTAGGCCTAGGAATCAACTCAAATAATTTAATCAACATAATGGAATCTAATTAATTATATGCCTTGTTGAATATGTAATCTTGTTCAACCTAAAACTGATTAATTTGTGATATAATCTTGTTCAACCTAAAACTGATTAATTTGTGATATAATTATTATATTATTTCAAGTTGCATTGTATTAATGTTAATCCTAATGAATCTAGGAGTAGGACTAATTGAAAATTTCTGAAACTGAAAAGGGTCGGTTTTGAGCATTATTACATAACTGAAGATGAACTAAGTCAGCTTTGTCTGCTCCAAGAAATTAAGAGATCTAACCGGAGTATGTTTAATGTCTCACATCGGCCATGGACCTAGGAGTATAATACTATATAATGGTGGATATCCCCTCTCCTTACAAGTCGATTTTGTTGGGAGAAGTGGGACATTCAACACACCCCCCTCACGCAAAACGTGGAACTTCACGGGGATCCCATAATCGGATATATCAAATCCCATCATCGGGATACATCAAGTCCTATCATAGGATAAATTGAGTCTTATCTGGCTCTGATACTGTAGCACCCCGACCCAGAAGTAGGATCCGGATGCTACCGAAGAGA
>JAPKLW010004109.1:0-30631 GCA_026898455.1 Plectranthus barbatus
TTCCTCCTTCCCCAAAATACTAATACCCTTGTCATCTTCCAATCAACGAGTTCCAATCTCTCTCCGACTCTTTTCCCTTCTCATGGGCGTCGGACGACGTCGTTGAGTACTCCTCCCGACTGTTCGTGGTGGGGGGCGGCTTTGCCATGTTCGTGGGTTTGCCGATAGGCTGGTTTTGTGGTGATTCTGGTTGTGGTCAGGATGTATTTGGGGTGGGCAATCGCCTGCTGCCTGTCATCGGCTGCTTGGCTCATTTTCTGCAAGCCTCCACACACACAAAAACACCAACTAAGAAAACCAAAACAGAAGATTATCCTGCTGAAAGCATTGAAGTTTTATCAAAATTATGTTTTGATCAAATAATTGTGATATTTGGACAGGTGAAACTGTGTGTAGCCCGACACCCGAAATACTTCACCAGCGGCCGAGCCGGGAGGAAGAGCTGTCGCCGGAGCTTACAACGACGAAACTTGGAGCCTAAGGCCTTCTGTGGTGGTGAATCTGTCGATCCTTGACTTAATTTCTAGTTGTATATTTATAGTTATGATATTGATTGCAGTTTTGTGACATCATCCCACCCCTTAATTGAATAACCGTTACTCCGTTGCTGAATCTCAGGTATGCCTCTGCCTCCTTCTTCACCACCTTCTTTCATCTCCAAACTGCCTGCAAATTCCCCAAATATACTTAAACTTGCAGCTTCCCTGTTGAATTTCAGATTTCATTTTTTTTTTCGATTTGGCCTTAATATCAGCCTTTATATTGTTTTTTAATCTTAGAGCCAAAATGATTAGCTCTGATCAACTCTTTATTGTTGGTACCAAGATTGGTTGTTATATAATTCCCTTCGCATCAGTTTTTTTTTTTTAATTTTTAGTTTTAGACAATGGAGGGCTGTTTGTAGGCAAAATTTGTGGAATCTTAATTTTTTTGAAACAAGGCACCATGGTCACTTAATTAATTGATTTTCTAAAAATAAACATAGTTGCATTTATTGACATGACATTAACTTAGAAAATGTGTTTATATGTATATAACATACTTTTTAATCATGACAATTATAAGAAAGCAACATAATCTCAATCGTTGATCTTATCTCCAGAAAGGCACCGTGCTGTTTCTGGTTACCGTCGCCGCTCCTCCGTCACTCACTCTGGTATTTTCCATCTCTCCCTAACTTTTGAATATGCTAGATATATTGCTGTTGAATCACAATATGATTACAGTCCACGAAGAGGTTGCGCACAAAAAATTTATTATCGCGAGGAATTACAAAAACACACACAGACTGGCTGAAGAAAGACCACAAAAAAAAACAGCCTCCAACAGCTATAATGTCTCACCCAGTTAAAATAGAACATGTGTCTCTCCAAAAACATCAATAACACTTTTCTGAGTTAACACATTTTTTAACTCAAAACTCCACCACCAATCTAAACATCGAGTCCCAGACCTCATACTTATTTGTGCAAGTCACCTCACAGACAACAAGTAAATAAATATGATAATAAGTTAATTAATGACATGTACAATAATTTATCAAATTAATTAATTGGAAGTGAGATATTTAATTGTGAACCATATTAGTGTTTCCTCTTACGAATATTAAATTGGTAAAAATATTATAAAATTTTCTTTTCTAAAAACATATTTGTATATTAATACTTAATTTACACTCTTCAATTCAATAATTGTTGAATTGATAATTTTAGTTTATCACTATATTATCAATTTATTTATGTGTTATGAACATAGTAATCAATTAACCCCTAAACATCTCATTGCTTTAAAAAGGTCACGTGCTTCTAAAATAAATCATACTAGCAAGGAAACTACTTAAGCATATTGCCAAATTTATTAAATTTAATAAATAAAATTATTTAAGAAAAAAATTGTGTGTTAAGGACTGAGCAATAAAAATGCTTAAAAGGAACCTATTTTATAATTTTTGATAGATGTCAAATCTATTCACTTAAAAGGGGTAGACATTGCACGATCCTTTCACATTATAGAGCAAGAGCAGGGGCACATGGTTATTTAGATAATTTATTTTCTAAGATAAATAAAATTAGTTGCACGATCTTTACTTACAATATGTGTTTATTATATATAACATACTTTTTAATCATGACAATTATAAGGAAGCAACATAATCTCAATCGTTGATCTTATCTCCGGAAAGGCACCGTGCTATTGTTGGTCACCATCTACTTATGTGCTGAGGGCCGGCCCTGTAATTTTAGGCCCTGTGCGAACAAGAAAAATGATGCCCTATTTTTTTAAATTATAAATAAAAATATTAATAAAATCTAATATTTAATATTATGTCAAAACAAGTTCTCTCAATATTTATTGTGGCATACTCGATTGTATATAATATTTCAATAACTTAAATTTTGAAAAAATTTCCTAACTTATGCAACAGTAACGGGTATTGTCATATGTATGGAATTATTCAATCTTTTAAAATAAGTTAATTTATCTAAAGCGGTGTAAAAGATATATATCGCATGGTGTTTAGTTTATGAAACAACGACTGAAAATTAAAAAAAAATATTAAACTAAATTAATTCTAAAAAAAATCAAACAAAATATCATGTAAGAATTTAAAACTATGCAAGTAAACTAGTCAACAATGCACAAAAAATCTAAAACCACGTAGTTGTGAAATTTGACAAAACTCATCAAAGATAAATGCTATATATGTATGAAAAAACAAAAATAAATTAAGAATTACCTAACTACCGTAACGTTTAAATGATGAGATATTTTATTTTTGAAAAGAATGAGGTTTTGGTGGCAAATTATGTGACAATGACTGTGAATATTTGTTTTTAATTAGTAACAGATATCATCATACTCATATAGTTGAACAAATAAATCTTAATATCTTGTCTCATTTTTCAATTTAGATTGAACTAAATATCTTTGTTAGGATAAATATAAATTATATATTTTTGTTAATCTATTTAGTTAAGCTAAAAACTCAATTTTTTTATTAGTTTTTTTTTAAATGTGTACTAAGATAAATTAGCATAACATTACTACTATACATATTTTTCAAAAATGGTGTCCCTCTCATTCGGAGGCCCCGGTGCGGCGCACCTCTCGCACGGCCTCAGGGCCGGCCCTGTATGTGCTGTTGCTGGTCACCGTCCCTTTCCCTACGTCTCTGCTCCTCTATCACTCACTCTGGTATTTTCCGTTTCTCCCTAACTTTTGAATATGCTAACTATATTGCCATTCGATCGAAATATGGCTACGTCCACGGAGAGGTTGCGCACAAAAATTTTAATTTTCAGAGTTCAGAAAGAAGAATTAAAAGAACACACACAATTTGAGTATCACACACTCGGCAACTAAATTATTAGCTGAAGAAGACGACGACTTTTAGTTATAACACCCCCAACGGCTATAATGTCTCTCCCAATCAAAATAGAACATGTGTATTTGTCCAAAAACATCAACAACACTTGAATGAGTTAAAACGTTTTTAACTAAAAACTCTCCCACCGATCGAAACATCGAGCCCAAGACCTCACACTTAGCTTAGTATTATTCTGAGCTTTCACTCGAACTATCAACATTCTTCAATTGATGCGGTCACCTCATAGACATCAAATAAATAAAAAGTCAATAAAAATTACTTGAGAAAAATGAAGCTTTTTTTACTACATCAATCAAAAGAAAACATTTATAGAAATATGATAACACGTTAATGAATGACATGAACAATAATTTATCTAATTAATTAAAATATCATAGATGTGCATCGTCCAACATAGTACCTATTCGGACTTGGTGGTCAGATATTAATTGTTTTGATTGAGAGGCAGCTCATCAAAAACAACAAACTTCGCATTGAAAGTGAGATATTTAATTGTCCTGTCCTTTTATCAATCGAATTCGTGTTTTCTCCTCCCGATATTAAAATTGTTAAAAACATTATAAAATTTTCTTTTCTAAAAACATATTTATATATTAATACTTAATTTACATTCTCCAATTCGATCATTGTTGAATTGATAATTTAATTTTATCACTATATTATTAATTTATTTATGTGTTATGAACATAGTAATTAATTATCCCCGAAACATCTCATTGCTTTAAAAAGGTAATGTGATTCTAAAATAAATCATAATAGCTAGGAAACTACTTAAGGGTATTGTCAAATTTATAAAATTTAAAAAATAAAATTATTAAAGAAAAAAAAAGTGTGTGTTTAAGGATTGAGCAATAAAAAAATGCTTGAAAAAGAACCAATTTTATAATTTTGGATAGATGTCAAATCTGTTCACTTAAAAGGATAGACGTTACACATTGAAAGAAGCATTTAGAATCATGTTTATTAAAATTTATCTTTCAAATAGATTTTGATTTATACCGTCAGCACACAACTTGAGTTGTGACGCATGAAATTATAGTAAAGGGTCATCAATAAATCTTAAATATAGCAAGACCATAATATGTTGAATTTGAAGCAAACAACTCATTATAATGAGAAACAATATCTTCTTGATGATGACCCTAAAAACTCTCCACCACCATAATAATGGGGTTAAACACGACACAATGCGACACAATACGAACACGAATATGATAATTACATGTTAATAATTTGAGAATTATAAGTTTAAATGACAATTACCTGTTAACACAGAACGATAATTACTTGTTAATACGATATTGACACAAATCTGACACGAACACGACACGAACACAAGAACCTTTTAAGAAATAAATAATGGGTAACACGACACGACACAAACACAATATAATTTTTGGATAACACGATATATTATCATATAATACGATCCAACACGAACACGACACGAAATCTTGTGTTCTTAACGGGTTGACATGATAACGACCTAAAACACATGAAATCTATTTTTCTCATTTTAACAGGTTAGTCCCATTTCCTAATATAGAAAAAATCCCCCACATTAATAAAATATTAATTTTACTACACTCACAAACATTAGTTATAGTGTCCGATCAAAATGGGACTAATGACCGGGACGGAGGAAGTATGTAAGAAAGTACAACCATTTTATTTACTTTGGTTCCTGCCACAATTTTATGTCAATTAGCTGCCATATTTATTCAAAATACGAAAAAAATGGCTAATTCATGCCTCTATTTGAAATAGTAGAGTTTCCATTTCTTCAAAAATTATCATCATCAGCTTTGCTATATAATGCAGCGAGACTATAGTAGCTTCACTTCCAAGTTCCAAACCATTCTATAATCCTCGAAATCTTATATTGTTTAGTTCTGGCCAGCCAACAATGAATTCTCTAGTTTGGCTAACACTAATTTGTTCTACTCACCTTTAGTGAGCAGTATAACTCTTACTCAACATCTCAAACACATATTCATATTAGCCGGGCAAAGCAATATGGCTGAACGAGGTGGGATTGTAAACAACACGTGAGACAGAGTGGTTCCTCAGAAATGCAAGCCCACCCTACAAGTTCTTCATTTAAGCGCCAAACTTATGTGTGAATAAGCACGCGAACCCCTCCATCGCAACATCGACTCCAAAAAGACTTGCGGGATAGGCCCTCGGATGTCGCCTGCTAACTCAATTTTGGAAAATGAACCCAGCAATGGAGTGATTGGATTGGTCCCCTGCGCCGTTGGTGGGACTCGGATAAACGAGTTGAAGTGAGGGGACAAACTATTCAATTACATGATCAATCGTGATAGAGAGAAAAAGGGTGACGACCGGCGAGAGAAAGGAAAGGCGACCCTCAATCACGGAGGAGTCCCCCGAGCTCTTCTCTGGTTCAGGGAGAGTCAAACACAAAATGATTAGAGGATGCGATGTCGTACAAGGCCAAGTTCGAGCAATTTATCAAGGATGTCCAAACTGACTTGCGGTTGCCTACGTTGCAAGTGGTCCAGGTACATATCATATGCATGTTTTGTTAATCAAAACATGATGAGTATTGCATTATTACATGTATATATGCTAGTGGCAGTGGTATAAGTAGATTGGAAATACGTAAAAGAAGTAAGAGAATATCAACTTGCAGTAAAAGTCCCAAATTTGAAGACTATAGATGTGTGGGGGCTGCATTTGAAGTAGACAAGTTGCATCTGAACACCGAAGCCCAAATCAAAGTCGGCCACATGTTGGCTGATGCCTTCCTCCACTTCTTGCCTCAATAAATTCCCCTTAGAGATGGTTTGGAATTTGGAAAAGGAGTTTTTATAATAAGATCTACGACATTAATCCTCTGTTTTCCTAATGGGAATGAATCCTCATTTTAATTTTAATTTTTGATTGAATGATGATTTTGGCAGGATGCTTTTTATAATTAGATTTATGAGGGATGGACTATAAGTTCTACCAATCCCTTGACTATCAAGCTTAACGAACCAATAAATACGTAACTTGGAAGCATTTCTTTGAACAACAGAAAAGCTCAAAAACGCATGAAACTAGAAGTCAAGGATCGATGAAATTTACTAGCTTAAGTAGCCCAGGGAATCCCCCAAGGCGCATCTGTTTCGGGTACAGAGGCGATGAGGGGTGCTAACACTGCCGCCCATTTCCTTTTAAGCATCGAGACTACGTGAAGCTCTTCCTAAGATGATAAATTACCCTATAAATTTGCTACAAATGGTGTTTAGGAACTTGGAGCAAATGACAATAGGGGGCTCAATGGCCTTGTGTGTCCATAAAGGCCGCCGCCCGACTAAGCATACCAATAGCCCCGAAGGCTTCCTTTACTAGGGGAGGGGCTCAGGGATGGGAGAATTCCTATGGCAAGGGAGCCCTATCGCATAAACAAACAAGGTGGCGAATTTACATGGGAATGAGAAAAAACCTGGACTGGCCTCCATAGGATTCATGGAGAGGTTTGGCTGGTTGACCTTCTCGCCATTTTCATTAGCATCTTCTGCTAATACTCCTTAACCGAACAAGCCTCAAAAAGAAAGTCAACCAAACCTCATTCAATCAAATATTAAAATTAAAATAAAGATTTATTATTAGAAAAACAGAGGATTAATGTTATATATCTTATTATAAAAACTCATTTTCCAGTTTTCAAACCATCTCTAAGGAGAGAAAGGGAATTTATCGTGGCAAGAAGTGTAGGAAGGCATTAGCAAGCATTTGTCCGACTTTGATCTGGGATTTGGTGTTTAGATGTAACTTGTCTACTTCCAACGCAACCCACACACATCTATAGTATTCAAATTTGCGACTTTTACTGCAAGCTGGTATTCTCTTACTTCTTTTACATATTTCCCATCTCCTGATGCCACTGCCACTTGCATATATACAACTAATAATGCACTACTTATCATTTCTTGATTAACAAAACATGCATATGATATGTACCTGGACAACTGGCAAAGTAGGCAACCTCAAGTCAATTCGGACATCTTTGATGAATTGCTCGAACTTGGCCTTGTACGACGTTGCATCCTCTAATCTTTTGGTGTCCGACTCTCCCTGAACCAGAGAAGAGCTCGGGGGACTTCTCCGTGATTGAGAGTCGGCTTTCCTTTCTCTCACCGATCGTCACTCTCCTTCTCTCAATCACGATTAATCGTGTTATTGAATAGTCTCTCTGCATTGCTTCCACTCATTTATATGAGTCACGCCAATGGCACAGGGGACAAACTAATCACTCCAATGCTGAGATCCTTTGCAAAAATTGCGTTGGCAAGCGACATCCCATGGCTTATCCCGTAGGTCTTCTTGGAGTCGATATTGCAGTGAAGGAGTTCGCGTGCCTCTTCCCACGTAAGGTTGGCATTCAAATGAAGAATCTGTGGGGTGGGCTTGCATTCCGAAGGAACCTCTGTCCTACGCATTGTTTATAATCTCAACTTGTCTAGCCATATTGCTTTGCCCAACTAATATGAATATGTTTTTGCCATGTTGAGTAAGAGTTTGACAGCTCACTAAAGTTGAGCAGAACAAAAGTAGTGTCAGCCAAACGAGGGAATTCATCGTTGGCTGGCCAGAATTAAACAATATAAGTTTTTGAGGTGTATAGAATTGTTTGGAACTTTGAAACGAAGCTACTACAGTCTCTATGCATTATATAGGAGAGTTGATGATGGTAATATTTCAAGAACAAAAGAAACTCTGCTATTTCAAATAGAGGTATGGACCAGCGTATTATCACTCGTGCTTGAACTTAATCAGCCTGCAAGACTTTAGCACGATGAATGTAATTGAGCTCCTCAGGGAATGTCCTCATCCTATTACTCGGATTAGTAACCTAATTCCAATCTCAAGCTGTAAAACACGAACTGTAGTTACCTAAGATGCGGGTATACGAGCACGTTACTCAGGCTCTCCACCATAGAAAGTCAAAGAAAGAGTCAACCCGTGCATACCTATGAACCTTCTTTAGGGTTTGGACTCAATCAAGATCGAGATCTTGTATTCTCTGATGGCAGACAACAGAACACATCTCACTGTGGTCCAATCAATACGCAACCGCACGTACTACCATATCAAGTATTCAAGATAGATTACTTCTTTCCGACTAAGCTGCAGCCTACACCGACAGACTTATCCTCGTGCCCTGTCTCGGTTGTGATAATATTTATATCTCACTAGGTGAAGTGATCATACAATATTCTGCGATCTACAACACGTAGTATAATCGTCCTTATCGGTGAGATAAGAGGATTCCATTCTTACTAGCATGTTAGTTTGTTTAACATATAGGAAATACCGTTGAATGTATACTCATCATAATAAATGCTTTCTGTATACAAAACCCAATAGTTAGGTCACTAAATGTGAAACAAATTTAGAGGGATTATAGTAGGGTTAATAATTTCTGATACGATACGATAATCCGACATGAACACGCACGATAATAATGGGGTTAAACACAACACGAACACGAATACGATAATTACATGTTAAGAATCAGAGAATTATAAGTCTAAACAATAATTACCTGTTAATAAATAACGATAATTACCTATTAACACGAAATTGATACAAATCTGAGACGAACACGGCATGAACACAAGAACCTTTTAAGAAATAAATAATGGGTAACACGACTCGACATGACACGAACAAAATATAATTTTTGGATAACATGATATATTATCATATAATACGATCCGACACGACCACAACACGAATATGACATGAAATCTTGTGTTCTTAATGGGTTGACATGATAACGACCTAACACGCATGAAATCTATTGTTCTCATTTTAATGATTAAGTCTTTTTTTGGGAAATAATCGATGGGCTTAGTTTTATTCAATTTTTTTTTTCAATTTGTAACCTGTTAACTCATTTACATATTTTTATCTTTGTGAAAATAAACTAAAAATATTTTTTTCAAAATTTGTCGGAGAAAGAGTAGTTCGAAAAAGAGTAGCTACGAGTGATAAAAAAATATCTTCCACCCAAAAATATAAAATACTCCCTCCGTCCAACCTGAATGGTTACACTTACCGAATTGGGCGTCCAAACTCAATTGTTACATTTCTAAAAATAACAAATTTTCACACTCAACAATAAAATATTAATTCCACTTACACTCATGTACTTCGTACCAAAAAAAAATTTTACAATTCGCATGAGATAGAAGTAGTATTTAATTCCCAGATGAGGAAAACAAAATACGGTTGAGGGAAAAGGTGGAGTGTTGAGGCAATGAGATTGGTTTTTACAAAGAGAAAGTAATGGGGTGAAATAAATAAATACTCCCTCCATCCCGCCAGATTAGTCCCATTTTCCATTTTAGTTTGTCCCATTAGGTTAGTCTCATTTTCTAAAATAGAAAAATTCATCACATTAATAAAATAATAATTCTACTACACTCACTAACATTAGTTATAGTGCCCGATCAAAATGGGACAAATGACCGGAATGGAGGTAGTATATAAGAAGATACAATCATTTTATTAACTTTGGTTCCTGCCACCATTTTACGTCAATTAGCTGCCATATTTATTCAAAATACGAAAAAACTGGCTAATTCATGCCTCTATTTGAAATAGTAGAGTTTCCATTTCTTCAAATATTATCATCATCAACTTAGCTATAAAATGTCGAGAGGCTATAGTAGCTTCACTTCCAAGTTCCAAACCATTCTATAATCCTCAAAATCTTATATCGTTTAGTTCTGGCCAGCCAATGATGAATTCTCTAGTTTGGCTAACATTAATTTGTTCTACTCAACTTTAGTGACCAGTATAACTCTTACTTAACATTTCAAAAACATATTCATATTAGCCGGGCAAAGTAATATGACTGGACGAGGTGGGATTGTAAACAACACTTGAGACAGATTAGTTCGTCAAAAATACAAGCCCACCCTACAAATTCTTCATTTGAGTGCCAAACTTATGTGTGAATAGGCACGCAAACCCCTCTATTGCAACATCGACTCCAACAAGACTTGCGGGATAAGCCCTAGGATGTTGTTTGCCAATACAATTTTCAAAAATGATCCCAGCAATGGAGTAATTGGATTGGTCCCCTGCGCCGTTGGTAGGACTCGGATAAACGAGTGGAAGCGAGGGGACAAATTTTTCAATGACATGATCAATCTTGATAGAGAGAAAAAGGTGACGATTGGCGAGAGAAAGGAAATGCGACCCTCAATCATGGAGGAGTCCCCCGAGCTCTTCTCTGGTTTAGGGTGAGTCAAACACCAAAAGATTAGAGGATGTGATGTCGTACAAGGCCAAGTTCGAGAAATTTATCGACGATGTCCAAACATGACTTGAAGTTGCCTACGTTTCAAGTGGTCCACGTACATATCATATGCATGTTTTGTTAATCAAACATGATGAGTAGTGCATTATTACATGTATATATGCAAGTGAAAGCGGTATAAGTAGATCGAAAATTCGCAAAAGAAGTAAGAGAATATCAGCTTACAGTAAAGTCCCAAATTTGAAGACTATAGATGCATAAGGGTAGCGTTGGAAGTAGATTAGTTGCATCATAACACCGAAGCCCAGATCAAAGTCGGCCACATGTTGGCTGATGCCTTCCTCAACTTCTTGCCTCAATAAATTCCCCATAGAGATGGTTTGGAAATTGGAAAAGGAGTTTTTATAATAAGATCTTCGACATTAATCCTCTGTTTTCTAATGCGAATGAATCCTCATTTTAATTTTAAATTTTGATTGAATGATTATTTTGGCAGGATGCTTTTTATAATTAGATTTATGAGGGATGGACTATCAGTTCTACCAATCCCTTGACTATCAAGCGTAACGGACCAATAAATACGTAACTTGGAAGCATTTCTTTGAACAACAGAAAAGCTCAAAAACGTGTGAAACTACAAGTCAAGGATAGATGAAATTGACTAGCTTAAGTAGCTCGGGGAATCCCCCAAGGCACATCTATTTTGGGTACAGAGGCGACGAGGGGTGCTAACACAGCTGCCCATTTCCTTTAAGGATCGAGACTACGATAAGCTCTTACTAAGATGATAAATTTCTTTAATAAAACAGCTACGAATGGTGTTTAGCAACCTGGAGCACATGACAATAGGGGGCTCAATGGCCTTGTGTGTCCATAACTCTAATAAAATAGGTGACCTAACGGCCGCCGCTCAACTAAACATACCAATAGTCCCGAAGGCTTCCTTGACCAGGGGAGGGGCTTAGGGAAGGGAGAATTCCTATGGCAAGGGAGCCCAATCGCATAAATAAACAAGGCGGCGAATGAACATGGGAATGAGAAAGATCCCAGTTTGGCCTGGATAAGAATCATGGAGAGATTTGGCTGGTTGACCTTCTCGCCATTTTCATTAGCATCTTTTGCTAATACTCCTTAACCGAACAGGCCTGGAAAAGAAAGTCAACCAAACTTCATTCAATCAAAAATTTAAATTAAAATGAAGATTCATTATTAGAAAAACAGAGGATTAATGTCATATATCTTATTATAAAAACTCCATTTCTAGTTTTCAAACCATCTCTAAGGATAGAAAGGGAATTTATTGAGGCAAGAAGTGGAGGAAGGCATTAGCAAGCATGTGTCCGACTTTGATCTGGGATTTGGTGTTTTGATGCAACTTGTAATGCAGCCCACACACATTTATAGTCTTCAAATTTGCGACTTTTACTGCAAGTTGGTATTCTCTTACTATTTTTACGTATTTCCCATCTCCTAGTGCCACTGCCACTTGCATATATACAACTAATAATGCACTACTCATCATGTTTTGATTAACAAAATATGCATATAATAAGTATCTGGACAGCTAGCGAAGCAGGCAACCTCAAGTCAATTCGGACATCTTTGATGAATTGCTCGAACTTGGCCTTGTACGACGTCGCATCCTCTAATCTTTTGGTGTCCGAATCTCCCTGAACCAGAGAAGAGCTCGGGGGACTTCTCCGTGATTGAGAGTCGCCTTTCTTTTCTCTCACCGGTCGTCACTCTCTTTCTCTCAATCACAATTAATCGTGTTATTGAATAGTCTCTCTGCATTGCTTCCACTCATTTATCTGAGTCACGCCAGTGGCACAGGGGACAAACTAATCACTCCAATGCTGAGATCCTTAACTAAAATTGAGTTGGCAAACGACATCCCGTGGCTTATCCCGCAGGTCTTCTCGGAGTCGATATTGCAGTGAAGGAGTTCGCGTGCCTCTTCCCACGTAAGGTTGGCATTCAAATGAAGAATCTGTGGGGTGGGCTTGCATTCCGAAGGAACCTCTGTCCTACGCGTTGTTTATAATCTCAATTTGTCTAGCCATATTGCTTTGCCCAACTAATATGAATATGTTTTTGCCATGTTGAGTAAGAGTTTGACTGCTCACTAAAGTTGAGCAGAACAAAAGTAGTGTCAGCCAAACGAGGGAATTCATCGTTGGCTGGCCATAATTAAACAATATAAGATTTCGAGGTGTATAGAATTGTTTGGAACTTTGAAACGAAGCTACTACAGTCTCTATGCATTATATAGGAGAGTTGATGATGGTAATATTTCAAGAACAAAAGAAACTCTGTTATTTCAAATAGAGGCATGGACCAGCGTATTATCACTCGTGCTTGAACTTAATCAGCCTGCAAGACTTTAGCACGATGAATGTAATTGAGCTCCTCAGGGAATGTCCTCATCCTATTACTCGGATATGGTAACCTAATTCCAATCTCAAGCCGTAAAACACGAACTGCAGTTACCTAAGATACGGGTATACAAGCACGTTAATCAGGCTCTCCACCATAGCAAGTCAAAGCAAGAGTCAACCCGTGCATACCTCTGAACCTTCTTTAGGGTTTGGACTTAATCAAGATCGAGATCTTGTATTCTCTGATGTCAGACAGCAGAATACATCTCACTGTGGTCCAATCAATACGCAACCGCACGTACATGCATATCAAGTAATCAAGATAGATTACTTCTTTCCGACTAAGCTGCAGCCTACACCGACAGACTTATCCTCGTGCCCTGTCTCGGTTGTGATAATATTTATATCTCACTAGGTCAAGTGATCATACAATATTTTGCGATCTACAACACGTAGTATGATCGTCCTTATCGGTGAGATAAGAGGATACCATTGTTACTCGCATGTTAGTTTGTTTAACAGATAGGAAATACCGTTGAATGTATACTCATCATAATAAATGCTTTCTGTATACAAAACTCAATAGTTAGGTCACTAAATGTGAAACAAATTTAGAGGGATTATAGTAGGGTTAATAATTTCTGATACGATACGATAATCCGACATGAACACGCACGATAATAATGGGGTTAAACACAACACGAACACGAATACAATAATTACATGTTAAGAATCCGAGAATTATAAGTCTAAACAATAATTACCTGTTAATAAAGAATGATAATTACCTATTAACACAAAATTGATATAAATCTGAGACGAACACGGCATGAACACAAGAAGCTTTTAAGAAATAAATAATGGGTAACACGACTAGATTTATAAAACAAACCAGGTTTTGGGAGCTGTGGTGATCAACTAGATCTGAGAAATGAGGAGGAAACTCTGCTTCTCAACTGGGCAAGGGATCTGATAGAGAATCTTCACCAGATTTTCAAATCGAGTTGGGATACAGATCAAAAGATCAGATCAGGAGGATTTTTCTTCTTCTCTCTCTCCTTGTTTTTTTTTTGAAAATATTATTATTATTTTCATAGATTAATTTCCTCAATCTGTTAGGAAATTAAATCTTTGTGCGTGGGAAAAGATCAAGAGGAATCTCCACGCACTCGTTCTTCAGAGTTCATCAATCCAGGTATTCCGCATAAACCTTCTTATGCATAATAATATAGGAGCATGCTAGGATTAATTATAGGCATAGCAATTTATTTTGATATTCCAATTAACGATCCTTGGCAAACGGACTTCGTGATTCAGTTCACGAATCCCTTCAAGAAATATGTGGCATGTGTGTTATGGAAATGGATAATATGAATATAAACAACGAGAAGCAACCAAACATAGTTTAAAATGCAAAAGACGCCTCTCCGAAGAAGAATTTAGGCCCTTCGAATGATAAGATTCAGTTTGTGATTACATCAAAAGGAAAGAAATTAGTAAGAGTTTTGTTTAGGAAAATACATATAAAGATGCATTCTCCAATTCTAGCTATTACAAAGATGAGGTTCATTCGCAAGCAAACTCGTTTGCCGTCGTCACCACCGTCAACCAGCACATTTTAGAAATTATATACAGGGCTGAGTACTTGAATGTACCCAGTGAACACATGCTCAAAAATATAATGGTTGATTGAATGTCATGCCTGTATATAACAGCCACACATGTGATTTTACTTTGGATAAATTCTCCCATCGTGCCAAAACCATTAATTCTTCTGATTGCACAATCATTTACAATTCACTAGTTATACTATCTACAAATGAGTGTGATCCGGGAGGTGGCCACCTACACCGGTCACGATGCACATTCTAGTTAAGGTGCTACCTTAACGAGTCGGCATCACAGTGCACTAATTACTGACATCTTTTTCAATACCAGGGCACGATCGTTAGAAGTAAACATGCACGCTACTGCGTAACATGTACTCCTACGGTTGAAAGGGAGGAAGTTGAAGACGAGTCAAGTGTTGCTGTTGAAGATGAGAAGGAGATTGAAGAAGAGAATATGGAAGCTAAGAATGATGAACTAATGGAGAATGTACATTTCTTTGATTATGTACAAGAAGGAGACATTGAAATGCCGCTTGCAAAAGAAATTGAGCGGGTGCCGATGTTGGATGAACTTGTTGGAGTGGAGATATTCTTGAGTGATGAGCCACGTGATGTGAGGAATGATGAACAAGGAAAGAAGAGCATAGCTAGCAAGAAGGAGGATCCGGGGGGCTTTGTGATTGGATGTGCAATTGGAGATGTGAATATTTAGAAAGCCTTGTGTGATTCCGGAGCTAGCGTGAATGTGATGTCATGGGACTTGTACAAGGAGTTAGATATTGGAGAAATCAAACCTACAATTGGCGAATCATACTTTAATTTGCCCACGGGGGATAGTTGAAGATGTGCATGTGGAAGTTTTGACATTTACATTTCTGGGAGATTTCCTTGTTGTAGACATGAAGAACAAGGATATCATTCAATTGATTTTTGGAAGGCCGTTCTTGCTTATAGCTAATGCATTATTTGATATGAAACAAGGTGAGCTCACTTTCCGATGTTGTGGCAAGGAAGTTGTATTCTCCTTACCACCGAAGAATGTGAATGAGAGTGAAGTCGAGAAAGCTGGGAAAAAGAAAATGATGAAGGATGTGTTTGATCCAGGCTTAAATACCATGGGCAAGGAAAGTGAAGACAATGAGGAGTCGGGGGATGAAGATGAGCTTGATCAAAATCGAATGAAGAAGGCTCGGGTGGATATGGATCCACCTAGGAGTGCAAGAAGGAAGCTTATCTTTCTGGAAGAGCATGTAACCATTGACCGAGGTATGAGTTCAGGATGAGCACCCTTTGATCATGACTGATTGCGAGGTATGGTCGTCGAGCTATCGACGTAAAAAAAGCGCTTGTTAGGAGGCAACCCAACGGATTTACATATTGTTTCTTTTTATGTTTTGAATAAATGTTTGTTAATTGTTTGTGTTAGTTTAATGTTGTGTGGTTTTGTTGAAGGATTCTTAATTGTTTGTGGTTCTACAAGTTTGATTGGCTTTGTGAATGAAGATGGGAAATGTGGAGGCGAAGTGATCGGGATTGTGCAGGAAAAGGGCGAAAAAGTCAGAAACAGAGGTGTCCCTCAGCCGAGCAAGGCAGGCTCGGCAGAGTTGGTTCGGGCATTTCGGACAGAGCCTTCACTCAGCCGAGCGAGGCAGGCTCGACTGAGCCAATTTGTGCGAGTAGAGGCACCGCTAAGTCGAGCCATCTGTCATTTAGCCGAGCCACACGCAAAATATAAATATCAGGCGAGCCCCATTTCGCCCCATTTTCATCTTGGTCGAAATTTCTTTTCCCAAATTTCTTTGACTCATAATCGCTTTGGTTTGTGTGATTCTACTCTATTAAGTTGCCATGGCTAATAAGCATGAACGTGGGTTTCCTTCTTCTATTTGTAGGCCCTCCCGAGGGTTTTGATGATGATGAATATGCATGGTACATTATGTTAACACAAAAGCAGGTGATTAGAACGACATATTTATGCCGGGAAACGTTGGAAGCATTGGACTTGAAGAAGGATGTGGTGAATTTATTCACTCGCATGGGATGGAGGAAATTGCTTTATGGGAGATGGCCTACATACGTGAGGTTGACAAGGGAATTCTTAGCCTCTGTTCAAGTCACATGGAGTGCAAATGGTGTTCCAGTTCTGGTAAAGTCTAAACTTGTTGGTCAAGAGTTTTCCTTGCGTAGACAGGATATTGATAGGATATTTGGATGTTTAGTGGAATCTGTGTGTGTATTTGATGAGCTTAATCCTCTTGAATTGTGGGGATTAATTTCTGGAGTTAGCATCTCGGGTGATTTTGATATGCAGTCTTGTAGGTCATTTATGATTAAGAACCCTATCGTTCAGTATCTTCACCTTATGCTAGAGGGATGGTCTTGTGGTTTTGATGGATTTGGTGTTGTTAGTATTCTTGATTTTCAATTTCTGTTTGCTTTGCTAAATGGAAGGGACTTCTCGATTGGTGGTTGGTTAATGGAGAGTAGGAATAACACTTTCAAATATGAGAGTTCAATCATTTGTGGTGGTGGTTTGATGTTACCAATTATTGAATTTTGTGGAGTTGATGTGTTTGGAGTTTTTGCTCCAGGATTGAGCCTCAATACAATTGCATTGGTTACTAAGGCCTTTTTGGTTCCATCTAAGTTTGATGACTGTTATTTTTACAAATTTGGTGATGTGGGAATGGAATTGCCTAACCGTGCATTGACTGAGATTGATGATCTACTGGACCATTCCAACTGGTTGATGAATTCTGAAGCTCCTCTGGATATGACTTGATTGATTGTTGCTCGTTGTGAAGAGGTGATCCCTATGCCATGCTAACATTGCTGCAGTGATCGTCCTCTACAGGATGAGGAAGACTAACGCCAGCAGCAGCCGGATCCAACAGAGTGAGATCTCACCGACTAACTTTTTACAAACTTAGTCTCACTTGACTAAGTTTGGGGGGAAGTGTTGGTAGTCGGTGACGTGATCTCCTCTCTCTCTCTCTCTCTATCTTTACTGCTATCTAGTTTAGTTCAATTCTATTTGGTTGTATAATGATGTTGATTTACCTTCACTTTGGATTTGATTGTGGATGATATTTGGATGTTTAAATTTTTATGGAATGGGTTGATGAATTATTAGCGAGCTTGCATGAGATTTAATTCTTTCTATTTGGTTTGGTTTGTGGAATGTTTAATGGATTGGTTTGTATGGTTGAGCTAGTGGATATTGTCTTATCATTGTTGATATTTGGTTTGTGGAGAGTTTGGTGGAAATGAGAACTTAATTGACTTGATTATGCTCAATAGTTTGGTGGTGTTTGTGTTGATTTGTAGTAGGTACAAATAAGCCATGGAGAGCGGTTTGATCGTGTGTGTCGATGGGTAATGCTTTCTATCGTTCCTTCTACCAATTAGATTCATTACAATTGTCTCATGGCATGTACATTGTCGTTAGGATGTTTTGTGCTTGTGTGTGTGTGATGAACCCAAACAAGAGCTTGAGGTTTGAATCATGATTTACTTAGTGAGCTTGATATTTACCTTAACCAATGATAGAGCGGAATCTAGTTGCCAAGGCATGTTCTAGTTTAACTTTTGAATTGCCGAGTTTTGTGTGTGGTTAATGCATAGGACATGACAAAAAGCTATGAGAGTTGAGCCATGATATTGTCATATCTTTATCGATTGTGAGTGGCAAGATTGAGAGCACAAGATCTATAACTTGCATTTATTCTCTATCTATTTGGCATGAGTTTGGTAACTAAAAAATGATATTAGGCCATTGATTCTTAGTCCTACTTTTCACTCCTGGAGTATAAGGTGGTTGTTATCATAATTTGCCTTTCATACCTTTGACCCCCGTGATTGAGCTTTAATGGTAGATTTCCTTTGAAATTATTAGGACAAATTTTGGGGGGAAAGAGTGTATGAGGGTGAATACGGTGATGAGAGTTGGGCTGGGAATTGTTTGGGTGTTTTTGCAAGTATTGAGGCACGGAAGCAATGAAATAAAGGATTGATGTGAATCCTAAAAAAAAAAAAAAATTGGTGCACCAACAAAAATTTTGGGTGCTTGGGAAATAGAAAAAAAGAGAGAAGAAGAGAAAGAGAAAAGAAAGAAAAGCACCATGAAATGAGTGAATGATGGTGTTGAAAAAATATGCAAAAGAAGAAAAAAAGAAGAAAAAAAAAAGAAAAATGTAGTGAAAGAAAAAAGGCTCGATTTGTAGTGGATTGAAGGAATTAAATTTTGGGGTTTTGGGAACTTGAGGAGTTTACTCACTTTGGCCTAAAACCACCTACCCTTTAGTAAGCCAAGTTATAACAAAAAACAAAGACCTTCTTCATTTTAGGAGCTAACTCATTGTAGTATAGTGGTAAGAATAGTTTCAAGCCTATAGAAATTGTGCTCGATATCTTGTGAATGAGTGATGCTCAACCTCCATAAACATGCAAGGGAGTGCTTTTATTTCTTAATCAAAAATTTGATGAGTGGTTCAAGTCCTTAGCATTAACTATGTCACAAAGTTAGGTGATAATCTCGATTGATTAGGGCATGCCAAGATAATTAAGATGAGCTGTGAGGATTGTTTCATGAGGTTCATAGATTGTTCTACTTTGTTTTGATTGAGGACAATCAAAGGTTCAAGTTTGGGGGATTATGATATGTTTGTAAAATAATCTATATTTTGATGTGTGCGCTTTTCATGTTTGCGTTCATTTTATCCTCATATCATATGTCTTTGTTGTTCTTTTGTCGTGTTTTCGCGTTTTTGTGTTTTGGATGTTGTGGGATAGGTTTTGAGCATATTATAGAATATTTGGTGGAGTTTTGGAGGCAAATCGCCCGAGCCAAATGTTTGAAGGAAGTTAAATCGACCGAGCGGAGCAAAAGGAAGAGTTTCAGAGTTTGGAGGAGCCGCCTGGCCGAGCAAAGCAGGCTCGGCCGAGCCAAGCCGGACAGAGGGCTCGCTCGGCCGAGCCCTGCAGGCTTGACCGAGCCGTGTTGACAAAGAGCAGGCTCGCTCGAGCGAGGTTGGCCCAGGCGAGCTAGATTGAGATTTTTCAGTTCCTGCGGTTCCCAGCATGGCTCGGGCAAGCCATGGGTGGATCTGGCGATCCGAGGCCCTGGGAGCTCGTCTATAAAAGGGGGATTTTTTCATTTTAAAAGAACTTTTGGACATATTTCAAATAACCGTCAAGAAAGTTCTCCCTAGATTCATCTCCAAACCATTCCACATCCACCTTCAAGGAGATTCAAGCCAAATTCTTCCAACTTGGTGAAGATTTAGGAAGGAAGGAAGGTAGATTGAGTCCAAGGAAGGCAATCAAAGAAGATAATACTTAGACCTTGCTATTTTGTAATGGATTCTCTCGTTTCTCTTATTGATTTGTACTCAATTCAAGGTATGGAGAACTAATTCAATTGAGAGTGTTGTAGAATGGATATTGTGATGAGTTGATATCAAATTTGCTTGTTTACTTTCCTTTGAGGGATTGAATTGTACTTGAGCATGTTCCTTATCTCTTAGGTGTAGGTAATAGCCAGCTTCTGAGATAGTTGACGTGAACGCTGCTGCCAACACGCGGGCGGAATTGTCGTGAAAAGTGTATATTCTTACGATTTTAGTTTTGATCCCTGTGCGGGGCTAGGTCGTAGGGCGATAATTGACGGTCGATTGGGAGTGATCTAGGGGTTAATAACGTAGCTGTTTGCAATCTCTAGTGTCATCTACCGCTAGTTTTCCGTAGCAAGTGGCTAGTGAATGTAGGGTCGATTGCTGAACCTCCTAGGGATTAAACTTGGTTTACAACATCGTTTGATTCAACTTGGAACAATAGAAATTCAATGAACACTCACTATCTTCTTATTGTTGAACTTGAGATTTTGATCTACCTAAACTAGTTACTTAATTGTTTTTGCTTGAGAAATTTAATTACACATGTGTTGGTCCCAGATTATCAGGGTATAACTTAGCAGCGGAAAATGTGATTAATCGTTTCTTGCACTCTGCTGGTTACTCAGCTGACTGGGACCTTGTCAGCTGGTAAGTCAACTTGCACTCTGCGTACTCAGCTGACTGGCGACTGGCTCGTCAGCTGGTAGCTTAAGACTTAGAATATTTTTAGCCTTGTTTGCACAGTTATATCAGTTTTCAGATATACACCAGCACTTGGGTGCTGGGTTTTAAATCAGTATGAAATACAGAAAGCTGATAAAAGACAAAGGATTTATAGTGGTTCGATCAACTGATCTACGTCCACTCTCCAGTCGTAGCACTGGAAATTCACTATAGAGTAATCAGGTACAAGTTGCCTACGATCTATCTCTAGCTAGTGCGACCCTTGTCCACCACTTCGCTAGATCAACCGCTCCCGGTCTTGTTTCCTTCTTCAACTCTGATCAGCTGGTGGAGTGCGAGCACGTCACTTCAACCTCCACAGCTTCACTGGGTGTTTAGTTCTCCCAAGAACGTATCTTCTCAATACGGCAAAAGCCCGTAATAACTCGAGTGCTGGCTGGCACAAGAGCTGCTGTGAACTTCCTCGGAAGAGAAAGAACACCAAAGAGATCAGTAACTTACAAGCTGGAAGCTTAAAGTCTCGTGTTTGATAAATCAACACACGGAAAGCCTTAGGAAAGGCCTCGAAAGTTGTATGCGCTTCTAGTTGCTTGAGCGTAATAAATTTGCAGTCTTTCGGTAGGTGAAGAGTATTGAATGTCAGGAAGCAAGCTTCTTAAATGTTGGTGGTTCCGACCTATTTATAGACGCGGGATCATTCAAATCTTCTAGCCGTTTGGACACATCCGGAAAGGTCTCTGTCCTCGCATGTCCTTCTGACGGCGGCAGGTAGGAATTTCCGGAAAGCGCCATGCTTTTGTCCACTTTATCTGACATTGATCTCTTTATGTCAGAACGGCACTATTCGTCAGTACGAGGAATCGGAACTTGTGTCTTGAACTGATAGACTTTAAGGTATCCTCCCTTAAAATCATACTTTGTCAGTTTATTCCTCAGACGAATCTTCTTTTTGTCTCTAAGACTCTGGGAGAGCGAATCTGGAATTCTGCTGGTAACATCCGACTGGTAGATCATTCTGGTGATCTTGTGCTGGCAGTCTCTGCTGGTGACTTGCGCTGGCACAATCTAAGTCTACCAATATGTCTGATGTTAACTCTTGGAATCTCCCATGACTGGTGGCTTCACCGCTGGTGAATAGTGTCAGTGAGAACACCTATTCTGCTGGTAAGGTTTGTCAGCCGCCTGCTGATGAAAACCTTCCCAACTGGTGAACAGTAGCCAGTCTTTAGCTCTTTCTCATGCTGATGAACAGTGTCAGCACGAGTCTTTGTCAGCCGCCTTCGGATGAGGCTTTTCTAACTGGTGAACAGTACCAGTGGTAAGCACTTCTCATGCTGGTGAACAGTAGCCAGCATGAGTCTTGATCAGCTGCGACTTACAACTCAAAAGACCTAAACAGGACTTTACATTTGAGACTAGAGCTATTCTAGAGACAAATTGACGCTGGTAGGACTTAGGATTTGATCCACCAAAACACCAAAACTAGAATCTAAACAAGTAGCTACTGGGGAAAGGAAACTTAGCCAAATTACCCAACAATTTCCCCCTTTTTGGTGCGATCAAAGCCTATCCAGCGAGCACTCAGCTGATGTGGAAAGTTACAGAAGATTTCAGGGTTTTACAAATAAGCCTATCAGATCTAAACCCATGAAACCACTTCCTCACATCAGCTCTAACTAAAAAATCTTCCCCCTCAAACCAGGAGAGATATTGCTCGTTTAAAGTATGAAAATTGAGATCAGAGCAAAAAGATTTAAAGTGTGTGATACGAGTGCTGGTGCTGATTACACTGGAAGTGTAAGTTCAGCTGGTAAGTAAATACTTAGACAATTTGTTGGACAATGAGGAATTGTCATCAACTTGCCAATAATCAATCCATTTAATATGTTGCAGTTACAAGTACAGGATAGAAAACTGACTAGTCTAGAGATACAAATACTTACAACAAAATGAAGAAACAAGATTATGGCTGAGAAGATGATCCTGGTGATTGAGTTCTGCTTGTGAGCGACCTCAGGATCTCAGTGAGCGCTGCCATATCTTGTCTGCTCTTCTCCCTTTCCTCAGCAGCAATCCTCCTCTCCTCTTCAGCAAGACGAGCTCTCTCTGCCTCAGCCCGTGCTCGCGTACTTTCCCCCTCTTGGATCCGCGCCAAAAAGGAGGACACTCCAGCGGTTACAGACTCCATCTGTTGAGCAATTTCAGTTCGGAAGGAGGAAAAACGCTGATCCATCCTGGCATCAATGAGTGCAAGAAGCTGCGCAGGAGGATGGATCTCGGAGATTGGCTGCGCTGAGACTTCCAGGGAAGAGGAAGGTACATCAGTTGCGGAAGGAGCCTTTGCTGGTTCAGATTCAGCTGATATCTCCATCGGGGCTGGCTCCTCCGCTGGTACTGCAGCTGCTGCTGGTTCCTTTGCTGGTACATCAGCTGCTGTTGACTCCTCTATTGGCACTTCGACAGCTGGCTCCACTACTGGCACTGCGGCTGGAGCTGGCTGGACTTGTTCAAAAATGGGTTGGGCTGTGAATTCCACCACTTGCCAGTCCATAGAATCAGGGACTAGATCGCCCGAGACAATAGGAACAGGAGGGACGGCAAGGGTCAGCCACCAACCACGAGAGGGATCCTCCGCCACTGGGTGGTCTACCAGCAGAGCGCTGGCAGCCATATCGAACAATATAGCATGGTAGGGAGGGATCCTCGGGAGGGTAACCAGCACTTTGAGGCGACGGAGCGCGTACGTCAGCTGGTACCCCCGACTGGTGACTCGAAACTGGAGGAAAGGTAACTTGATCTTTTTCAGTGGCGGGAGGCCGGAGCTTCCAGTCAGCTGCCTATACTCAGCAATTTTCAGCAAGCGGCGCTTGATCCTCCTTGTAGACAGCTGCTGGGGGCATTCAGGATCAGTGCCCATGAAGGCATGAGCCCACTCCTCCTCCGCTCTCCAGTACCCAAGACCCAGCCTGGCATAGAGGACCGCCCGCTTCTCCACTGTCAGCAGGCGCTCGCATCTGTCAAAAATCCGCCATCTCCGGAACTCCAGACACAGTTCCGGATCCACCCTCCAGAGTCTTCGGTAGCTGGATATCATTTCGTCATTGACGGCATTCTCCACCTCCGCCGTGATGTTCTCAGCATACTCGTAGAGAGTGGAATTGAAATACTCCATCGGCTGCAAGGGCAGACACCAGTCAGAGATCCTCGACGCGTACACTGACTGGTGGGGAGTCCGCTGATGGGGATGATGTTGAATGCTGAAGGCTCAGGCACTCGTGAATTTAGAAACGCCATGTCCCCGCGGTGCTCCCACCGATGTACTCCTGTCACTCGCGACTGGAAGGTATCCTCATCAACCAGTTGGTGCTCTTGGATGCAGAGCATGTAAGGTCGCCTTTCAGTACGAGCACGCCTAGCTGGTGATGTAGAGAATGCTGCTGGTCGCCCGGAAGTTGATGTCGAGGCATCTGTAGATCGGGGGCGACTGGCAGGACGACGAGCCTTATCATCAAGGTCTGGGAACAGATCCCTTGGCTCCATCCTCTGCACCATGGAGTAATGTATCACCTCCTCAGCTGCTTCCTGCTCCGGCTCCTCAGCCCTTGGCTCCTCTGCATCCTCGGATTCAGAACTGACATCCGAGAAGCTCGCCAGTTTTATCGGGGTTGTCGCCCACTCCTCAACTCCTCCACTGGCTTCCCCTTGCATCGCCAGTGGGCCTTCTTCATCACCTCCACCACCCCCTTGCGCGGGTGGAGGGACTTCAGCGACCTCCTCCTCAGGCTGGTACTTATCCACAAGGGATAGTACGTCCTCATCAGCGCCCATCACCAGCAGGCGTGTAAAGGAGTCTGCTGGTAAGATCTCGCCTGGTGCTGGTGCTGGTGGCCTCGCACTTGTGGAATCTTCGGGCACATCCCACTTGCCCTTGGCCACCTGGCGCAATTGATTGGCCATTTCCTCCTGACGCCTGGCGTCGTGCTCAACCTTGATCTTGGCAAATCTCTCATCACGAGCAGCCAACTCCGCCTCTCTCTTCTGCTTGGCAATCAGGGCCCGGAGCCTCGCCTTGACTTGTTTCTTCTTGACGATGGAGGCGCCCTTCTCTTTCTTCGCCTGTTCCACCAGCCGCTGAGCCTGGGTCATAACCCTCTTGCGCTTGCGGGTCATCTTCTCCAGCGTCTCTTCCTCAGTCAGTCCCAGAAAGGACTTCTTGACTGGGATGGAGATCTTCCCAGACTCAGGGTCATATGCTACAGCTGACGGTGGCTGCTGGTGCTGGGAAGTCTTAGGCTTCTTGTGGGATGGCTTCTTGGTGACTGGTACAAGTTGTACGTCCCGTGGGTGGATACCAGTCGCCTCAGCCACCGCACCTTCCATGGTGTCGAAGAGAGACTCCGTCTCCAGCTTCGTCTTCAACTGAGCCCTAGCCTCATCAGTCAGTGGGAGAGCCACAGCTGGCACTTGCTCCCCCAGGTCTTCTGAGTCTTCCTCAGAAATGGCCTCAGCAGGGTCCACTGCTGACTTCCCTTTCAGCCTGCGTGGCTTCTTGTAATCTGGGCGAGGCAGCTTCACCTTCGTGGCTGGTATGAAATCGGAACCAACCAGCTGTTCCCCCTGATCCACGCCATCACCCAATTCCATCTCCAGGATGTGGCTGATCCTCAGCCCGAAGGAGACTGCGTGGGCAAACTTCCCTTCCGTTGGCACGGTGACGTTTCGTGCCACATTCTCCAGCAACCGGCCAAAGAAAAATTCGGCCCAGTTGCCCTGAATTCCATCAACTAGGGCACACATCACCGAAAACTTGCGCAAGCTAAGCTCGGCGTACGATCCGACTTCACATTGTAGCATGCGCACTACAATGTCGCATACCATTTGCCAGTACTCCTCCATCTCGGACTTCTTCATGCCAGTCCGGAAGACGGTGACTTCTGGCTTCTTCCATTGCGCCCACCTCCTCCGGAAATCCACCGTATCATCCTGATGATACGTGGCCACTTTCTCTCCTTCATTTCTCAGGCCGAAGAGATCGGCGAGGTATTCCGCGGTGACGGTGATCAGGTGGCCGAACACCGATGTAGTGAACGACTTCCTGTCGTCAGCAATAACCGCCCTAGCATAGAACTCCGCAACCATGTGAGGATGAAAAGTGCTGGGGGTCGCCGTGAGGTACTGTCGGAGCTGTTCTCGGTCGACCATCTCCATCAGCTCCGGCCCATGATGCTTTAGGGCTAGCTTCGCGTTCAGAATCTTCTCCTTCTGAACTTGTGCAGTCCTAATCTGCGCGTTAGAGAGCTGTCGCCTGGTCGCCGGCCTGTTCAACTGAACCAGTCTGGCGAAAGGATGACTATAATCGACATCCTCTATCTTTACAATGCCAGTATATGTTGGCATATGAGCTTCAGCGAGGGGTAAGTCTGGTGAACCAGACGAGGATGATGTAGATGTAGATGGAGGGTTATCAGCTGGAGGTTGAGAAGATGATGCCATGACTTTAGAAAGATACAAAGTTCAGAAAATTTCAAAGGAAGATGAGAGAATTTTGAACGATATTAGGGTTCTGAAAGTAGGGAAACATAAAGGTTAACCCGAAGAAGTGATCGGGTATTTATACTCGGGCCATGCAGGATCAGACGTCCAGGATCAACGCTCAGCAAGCAAGGATCGACGGTCATCAGCAGGCCCGGTTCCCTGTGTTGACGTGCGCGGTCGTGCTGACGGGCGCCACGACGTGGAGCTGACGTGGCACGCAGCGATTGGTGGCAACCAAGCGCCAGACTGCGCAGACACTGTGCACATTAAATGTGGCATTAAATGCCGCATTAAATTCTGAGGAGTGTACACGCTACTTGGATTTGAACGATCCCGCCTTTTCTGAGACAGCTGGCATGACTGGTCATCAGTAGCATATACCAATCGCATACTTCCCCCTAACTGGTTGGCCTCTTTATCAGTTGGCAACTGATACACATACTGGTGCTGGCATAATTAGACATTGAGAGCTTGGACTCAATTTTCGCCAGTCGCGGAAATTCCATCAGTTATCTGCTGGCAACTTGAAAGATAGTAAAAATTGAGAGCTTGGACTCAATTTTATTCCGCATAATCTTCTCTCCAAGAAATCCACTCCTCATCATCACTTGGAATTGGGAGCTGGGACCCAATTCTATTTCAACTGATGGTTTATGCTGGCAAATTGAAATGAGAGCTGGGACTCATTTCCTTAGACATTTGAGGGATAAGTTCCGCCAGTAGGTACCACTTGTCAGTCGAAAAACATCACTTAAGGAAGACAGAACGACTAAGAGCTTGGACTTAGTCGTAATCAGCATCCTCCTGAAGACCAAGAACAGAATGAGAGCTGGGACTCATTCTTCCTCAACATTAGAGCACGCATCAATCTCCAGAAGACCGAGTTTGATGCACAGCTCCTTGAATCTTGCTTCTGGCAGAGGTTTAGTGAAGATGTCAGCCAGTTGATCTTCAGTTCTGATGTAGTCTACGCTGACATCCTTCTTTTCGACATGATCACGAATGAAGTGATGTCGAATATCTATGTGCTTGGTTCTAGAGTGATGAACCGGATTCTTCGTGATGCACATAGCGCTGTTGTTGTCGCAATAGATGGGAACACAGCCAGTGTCCACTTCATAATCCTCCAGTTGTTGCTTGATCCAGATAACTTGAGCACAGCAACTGGCAGCGGCAACATACTCAGCCTCAGTGGTAGAAGTAGCAACTGAGTGCTGCTTCTTGCTAAACCAGCTGATTAGCTTGTGTCCTAGAAACTGACACGTACCACTGGTACTCTTTCGGTCAATACGGCATCCAGCGAAGTCTGAATCTGAATATCCAATGAGTGTAAGCTCATCATTTCTGGGATACCATATTCTAAGAGATTCAGTCCCCTTCAGATATTTTACTATCCTTTTGGCAGCTTCCATGTGTGATCTTTTCGGATTGGCTTGAAATCTGGCACACACTCCGACTGAGTACGAAATGTCGGGTCTGCTGGCTGTGAGATAGAGAAGTGATCCAATGATTCCTCGGTAGATGGTAGGATCAACTGATTCACCTTGCTCATCAAGAAATATTTGACAACTGGTGCTCATAGGTATTCTGAGGGACTTAGTTTTCTCTGGGCAATACTTCTGAATTAACTCCTTCGTATACTTCCGCTGGTTGATAAAAATTCCATCAGCTGACTGCTGGACCTGGAGTCCGAGAAAGTATGTTAACTTGCCCATCATACTCATCTGAAATGATGTCTGCATCAGTTGAGAAAACTTCTCGCAGAGAGTTATATTCCTTGATCCGAATATGATGTCATCTACATAGATCTGCACCATTAGCATGTCACCACCATCCTTGAGAAGAAAGAGAGTCCTATCAATCTTCCCTTTCCGAAATCCATTGCTGGTGAGGAATTGTGACAGCGTTTCGTACCAAGCCCTGGGCGCCTGTTTCAATCCATACAGGGCCTTTCTCAGCTTGTACACTTTGGTGCCTATCTCAAAGCCTGGAGGTTGCTCGACATAAACCTCCTCTTTTAGCTCGCCATTCAGGAAGGCGCTCTTCAAGTCCATATGGAACACCGTGAAGCCGTGATACGCTGCATAAGCAAGGAACAGCCGTATCGCCTCCATTCTTGCAACTGGTGCGAAGGTCTCATCAAAGTCGATGCCTTCACACTGCCTGTAACCTTTGGCGACTAAACGAGCTTTGTTTCTGACCACGGTGCCATTCTCATCTCGCTTGTTCTTGAAAACCCACTTGGTGCCAATCACTGACTGATGTGATGGTCTCTCCACCAAGTCCCAAACGTTATTGCGAGTGAATTCTGCAAGCTCCTCTTGCATGGCATTGATCCAATCGGCAGATTCGAGCGCAACTCCTATGGAAGTAGGTTCCATTTGAGAAATAAAACAACTTAGGAGCGCACTGCCGTGGCGAGTCTGGACAGAACCTTCTGGATCACCGAGAATAGCATCGGATGGGTGATCCCTCAGCCATTTGGGAGGACCAGCGACTGCTGGTGCCGGCTGTGAAATAGGTTCATCTGTCCTGACGACTGGTGCTTCCATATTTTCACCAGTCGGAGCTGGAACTGCAACTGGTGGTTGACCTTCACCAGTCGGAACTGGAATTGCAACTGGTGGTTGACCTTCACCAGTCGGAACTTCTTCAGCAGCTCCACTGTCTGACTGACTCCCCGAACCTTCACCAACGATGTCAGTATCAGCTGGTACCTCCATTCCAGCTGGTTCATCGTTGTCTTCTGGCTCAAAGATTCCAGTCGGAATTCCCCCTTGATTTTTGCTAGATCCACTCAGGGAGATTGAGTGTAAGGTCTCAGCAAGGTCATTTGCATCACCGACCCTCTCAGGTTGCTGATGGGCACCTGAGGTAACTGGTTGAGAAGATGATCCATTCATAGGTCTAGTCGAACCAGTTGGTTGAGCATCGGAAGAATTCCTGCCCAACTGGTCGCCGACATCCTCGACCTCAGGAACATCTTCAGCCAGTTGGCGTAAGGTCCTGCGCACTAAAGTAGCTTCATCAAAAACAACATTGCATGTTATTTCCACAAGCTGGGTAGTCTTGTTAAATACTCTATAGCCCTTATGAGAGGGATGTCCATATCCGACAAACACACCCTCATCAGCCTTAGGCGAGAAAGCATTTAACTTCGACTTCCCATTATTATGGATATAACATGGTGAACCGAATGCACGAAGATGAGCTATAGAAGGCTTACGACCAAAATACACTTCGTAGGGAGTTTTCTGGAGTCTGTCGTTGATCCCGCTTCTATTCTGAGTGTAGCAGGCATTCACTAACGCTTCTCCCCAGAAACTCTGTCCCAAGCCGGACTCAGCCAGCATGGACCGGACCGCTTCTTTCAGCGTCCTGTTCCTACGTTCTGCCAGTCCATTCTGCTGCGGTTGCCTTGGAGTAGATCTCTCATGTTTGATCCCGGCCTCCGCGCAAAAATCCATCAGCAGACTGTTGCAGAATACAGTCCCATTGTCTGATCGAATTCGCTTTACCACAGCTTCTCTCTGTTTCTGAGCTTGGATGATCAATTCTGGAAGAATGATCTTCACCTCATCCTTGGTTCTGAGAAGCTTTACCCAGGTATAGCGCGAGTAGTCATCGACTACCACCAGCGAATATCGTCTTCCTCCAATGGTTTGCGGTGTTACTGGTCCAAACAGGTCCATGTGTAACAACTCGAGTACCTGACTGGTACTGGGGCAGACTGGCGACTGGTTCTTGAAGGACTTCCTAGTTTGTTTGCCTTGCTGGAAAGCTTTACAAATTCCTTCCTTCTTGAACCCGCCCTTGGGAAGACCATCTACAAGATCATGCTTGGTTAGATAATTAATAGTTTTGAAATTTAGATGACTTAACCTTTTGTGCCACAGCCAGTTAGTTTCCATGGAACTGGTGGCAACAAAGCATGTATCAGTCTTCCCGCTTTGCCAGTCAACAACATAGAGACCTCCTTTCCTGACACCTTTCAGCTTGGTCTCGCCAGACTCTTCATTCTTGATCTGGCACCCTGATTTGTCAAACACAATGGTATAACCATTGTCGCACAGCTGACTGATGCTCAGGAGGTTGTGCTTCAGATTGGTGACAAGGGATACATTCACAATTCTGACATCATCCTTCTCGATGCAGCCCTTGCTAATAACTCTGCCCTTAGAGTTATCACCAAAAATAACTGTAGGTCCTCTGACCTTGGTGAGCTCAGAAAATAGGAACTCCTCACCAGTCATATGAGCCGAGCAACCACTATCTATGATCCACTCGCTCGATCTCTGAAGCTGTGTTGCATGATCCTGTTCCTGCAAGAAAATGAAATTATTTAGGTCCCCGATCATCAG
>JAPKLW010004110.1:20399-30628 GCA_026898455.1 Plectranthus barbatus
CATCTTTTGTTGAGGAGATATCGTGGTTTGTACCGAACTCTTCATTGAAGCACTTATAAAGTTGATTCTCGATCAATCCACAACTCCGATGCTCGAATGTGTGCAACATACTTGTAGAACTCATCGAGACAATCGATTCGGTACAAGTTTTAAAAGAGTTCCATCCTTTGTTGAGGAGATATCGTGGGTTGTACCGAACTCTTCATTGAAGCACTTATAAAATTGATTCCCGATCAATCCACAACTCTGAAGCTCTAATGTGTGCAACATACTCGTAGAACTCATCGATACGATCAATTCGGTACAAGTTTTCATTGAGTTCCATCTTTTGTTGAGGAGATATCGTGGTTTGTACCGAACTCTTCATAGAAAAATTTATAAAGTTTATTTTCGATCAATCCACAACTCGGATGCTCGAATGTGTGCAACATACTTGTAGAACTCATCGAGATAATCGATTCTGTACAAGCTTTCAAAGTGTTCCATCTTTTGTTGAGGAGATATCGTGGTTTGTATAGAACTCTTCATTGAAGCACTTGAAAAGTTGATTTCCGATCAATCCACAACTCCGATGCTCGAATGTGTGCAACATACTTGTAGAACTCATCAAGACGATCGATTCGGTTCAAGTTTTCAAAGAGTTCCATCTTTTGTTTAGGAGATATCGTGGTTTGTACCGAACTCTTCATAGAAGCACGTATAAAGTTGATTCCCGATCAACCCCATACTCAGATGCTCGAATGTGTGCAACGTACTTGTAGAAATCATCCAGACAATCAATTCGGTACAAGTTTTCAAAGATTTCCATCTTTTGTTGAGGAGATATCGTGGTTTGTACCGAACTCTTCATTGAAGCACTTATAAAGTAGATTCCTGATCAATCCACAACTCGGATGCTCGAATGTGTGCAACATACTTGTAGAACTCATCGAGACGATCAATTCGGTACAAGTTTTTGAAGAGTTCCATCTTTTCATGAGGAGATATCGTGGTTTGTACCGAACTCTTCATTGAAATTCCCGATCAATCCACAACTCCGATGCTCGAATGTGTGCAACATACTTGTAGAACTCATCGAGACGATCGATTCGGTACAAGTTTTAAAAGAATTCTATCTTTTGTTGAGGAGATATCGTGGTTTGTACCGAAATCTTCATTGAAGCACTTATAAAGTAGATTCCCGATCAATCCACAACTCGGATGCTCGAATGTGTGCACCGTACTTGTAGAACTCATCGAGACGATCGATTTGGTACATGTTTTCGAAGGGTTCCATCTTTTCATGAGGAGATATCGTGGTTTGTACCGAACTCTTCATTGAAGCACTTATAAAGTAGATTCCCGATCAATCCACAACTCCGATGCTCGAATGTGTGCAACATACTTGTTGAACTCATCGAGACGATCAATTCGGTACAAGTTTTCAAAGAATTCTATCTTTTGTTGAGGAGATATTGATGGAGCCCAAGTAGCAACTGTGAGAGATGATCCAGTCTACATTTCGAGTGGGCCGATGACTAGATCTCGAGCAAGGACTTTGAGGGCTGGATTGAGCTTATTGATTAAAGATATTTGGGCTGCCAATGTTGCCAAAGAATCGTTGCTGTTGGAAGAATTAAAGGAAGGCCCAAAAGTTATTAATTTAATTAGATGTAATGATTGGGCTTAGTTTAATTTATTTTAGTTATTTTGGGCCAACATGTTTAGGCCTTAATTAAAGTAATTTTCGAATTTAATGTCTTTAATTATTTAAAATAGTTTCCTGATTAGTTTAGGGTTTGAGTTGCCTATATTTATGCCTTGTATGGAACAATTTTGATTCAGTTTTCAGTTTAATAAATTGGACAGTCATATCCATTGGTGGTGTCTTCGCTTATATCCTTCGTTGTTGGATCAATTCGCCTCTTGGGTTGTAGGAGAACTTATTATGGACTACGGTACTTGAGGGTTTTCGAATCCAAAAGTGTTGGATCTTCCATCTTCAGTGTTCAGTCAGTCTGCTTCCGCGTCGAGTCTGAGTCCTTCCGTTCGAGTTCCTGGGCTGCGATATAAACCTTCCTAGCGAGGATCGTATCATTTTGGTATCAATATCCAGGTCGTACCCTTCCTTTTCCTTTGTCTTCAATTTTTGTGTCTGTCTCAAAACAAAAAAAAAAAATCGAGTCTTATTCTTGTTCTTGTTTCCTCTCTTTTGTGATTCGTAATTTTCTTCGTGTCTTGTTCTTGGTTGTTGAGAGAGTCGAAAATTTGGGGAGTCTAGGGTTTGATATTTGAGTTTCCTTGTGTGTCAAGATTTGAGTTAGCCTTCTTACCAAATTAGATTAAGTCAAATCTTTCCTTATATACCTTTTTACCTTATTCATATCTTCTTTCTTTGGTGTCCATATTATTTCCTTCTTGATTGAATTACCAAATAATTTGGTAATTAGTTAAAAAAAAAGGGCGAAATAAAAATAAAAAAATAAAAAAAAACAAATCGGGCAAAAAAAAAAAAAAGTTAGAGCTCGAAGAGAAAAAAATATTCGTCAAAAAAATATCGAAAAGAGTGTTGGGAAAGAAAAAAAAGAAGGGTAGCAAAATTAAATCAAAAATCCCTAATTTTTTGATTTCTACCAGTGCCTTTTTTGCCTTTTTTGTCGGTTTTGGTCGTTTTTATCGTAACTTTTGCGTCCGGTGTCTGTTTTTGGCTTAATTGTACTTTTCGGAAATGTCTCGGCGAGACGATCAAGACTCACTGCTTTGCTGTGATATAAGGTGCTTTTTGGCCAAATTCCTTTGTTTTCGAGTAGTTATTGCCCTCCGAAGTTTTTTCCGAAAAAATTTCTGTCTGTTTTTGGTCATTTACCTTCCTAGAGTCTTCTAGAGTCTTCCCGTCCTGTTGGTTTATCGAATTGAAGTCCGTGGAATTTTATAAGAATTTTTGAGTTTTTAGAAAGGGAGAAAAGAGTGGTAAAAGGCAAGAGTGTGTGAGATTAATAGAGGGACTGAAAAAGCCATTCATACTATGAGCGATACACGAGTGTGAGTGATTAACATAACTGAGTGATACACGAGTGTACGTGAGGTGGTGAGGTCTTTCCTTTTATCTATCTAACCTTTTTGTGCAGGTATGACTAAAAGTAGTGGTTCTGCTAAAAGTAGTGGTTCTGAGGGGTTGAAAGAGGATGAGACTATTAATAGTAGTCAGCTGAAGTACATGATGGAGGCCTTGAAATCAGAATTTTCCAGGATGCTGAGAAGTGAGATGAATGCCATGCATCATCGAATGGATGAATTTGAGACCTCAGTGACAGAAAAGACTAGGCGTGACTCATCTGGTAGCCACAGGAATACCGGGAAAGGACGTGGCGGTCGAGGTGGCAGAAGCTCCAATATGAGACGGAGTCCTTATGATGAGGAGGACGTCCATGACTAAGAGGAGAAGTCGTATGATAACAATCTGGGGACAATCAAGATGAACATCCCGACTTTTCAGGGAAAGAACGACCCCGAGTTGTATCTAGAGTGGGAACGGAAAGTGGAGATGATGTTCGAGTGCCACAACTATTCAGAGCTGAAGAAAGTAAAGTTGGCTGCAGTAGAGTTCTCAGATTATGCCCTCGTATGGTGGGATCAATTGGTCAGTAGCAGGAGAAGAAATAGGGAGAGACCTATAGAGACATGGGACGAGATGAAGGCAGTTATGAGGAGGCGCTTTGTGCCGAATCATTATTACCGAGAGTTATATAACAAGTTGCAGAGTTTGAGGCAGGGTACCCGGAGTGTGGATGAGTACTATAAAGAGATGGAAGTGGCTATGATCCGAGCTATTGTAGTAGAGGATAGAGAGGCGACAATGGCTAGGTTTCTGGCTGGTCTGAATTGGGAGATCCGGAATACAGTGGAGCTGCAGCATTATGTTGAGCTGGATGACATGGTCCACATGGCGATCAAGATTGAGGGACAGCTCAAATGGAGGGGCAACAACAATAATTCGAGGCAGAATTCCACAGGCTGGAGAGAATACCAACCTGGAAGTGGTTCAGCACCTAAGCAAGCTCCATGGAAGAAGGAGGAGGAGCATCCTCGAGTGGAGAAGAAGCCGTTTGTGAAGCCCAGGTCAGATTCCGCAGCTCAAGGTAAATCCGTTACCACTGATTTTCGTAATAGAGATCACAAGTGCTATAAGTGTCTGGGTTTTGGGCATATTGCTAACGATTGCCCAAATCGGAGAGTCATGGTGATTCGAGATGATGGAGAGATTGTGACTGATGAAGAGACTGACCCAGAGATGCCTGATTTGGATGACCCTGATGAAGATGTAGAAGAGATTGAGGCGCCTGCAGCGCTGAATTTTGTGATGAGAAGGGCTTTGAATGCACAGCCTTCAGCCGGAGATGTGGAGCAAAGGGAGAACATCTTTCATACACGTTGTCATATCAACGATAAGGTCTGCAACATGATTATAGATGGAGGTAGCTGCACCAATGTGGCGAGTCAGTCGATAGTGACGAAGCTAGGGTTACAGGTGATGAAGCACCCTAGGCCATACAAGCTGCAGTGGCTGAATGATAGTGGCGTTATCAAAGTAGTGAAGCAAGTCAAGGTGCCATTTCGTATTGGGAAATATGAGGATGAGGTGTTGTGTGATGTGATTCCTATGCAGGCGAGTCACATACTGTTGGGGCGTCTGTGGCAGTTTGATAGGCGTGTGAAGCATGATGGCTTTACGAACAAGTATTCCTTCGACTACAAGTAGAAAAAGATCTCACTTGTTCCTCTGACCCCTAAACACTATGAGGATCAAGTCCAGTTGCAAAAGGAGTCGGGTGATGAGATACAGCCACGAAGTAATAAGGAGAAAGGGGTGGTGCAACAATCCTTTCTAGCTAGGGTTGGGAATCTGAATTGGGCGGTTCAGGAGGAGAAAGCAATGGTGTTGCTGATCTACAAGGAGAATATGGTTTTAACTAACATTCCTGATTCTCTACCCCCTTCTATTTCCTCTCTTTTGCAGGATTTTGAGGATGTTTTTCCAGATGATACCCCAGCCGGGCTGCCACCCATTCGTGGGATTGAGCATCAGATAGATTTCGTGCCGGGAGCAACCCTTCCAAATAGACCAGCTTACCAAACCAGCCCGGAGGAGACGAAGGAGTTGGAGAGGCAGATTGGAGAGTTGCTGGCCAAAGGACATGTGAGGGAGAGTTTGAGTCCTTGTGCAGTTCCAGTTTTCCTAGTGCCCAAGAAGGACTCGACCATGAGGATGTGTTGCGACTGCCGAGCTATCTACAACATTACGGTTAAGTATCGCCATCCTATCCCTCGTTTAGATGACATGTTAGATGAATTATATGGTGCTTGTGTGTTTTCTAAGATAGATCTGCGAAGTGGATATCATCAGATTAGAATTAAGGAGGGAGATGAGTGGAAAACTGCTTTTAAAACCAAACTTGGGTTGTATGAGTGGTTAGTCATGCCTTTTGGTTTAACCAATGCTCCTAGTACTTTTATGCGTCTTATGAACCACGTTTTGAGAGCTTTTATTGGCAGATTTGTTGTGGTTTATTTTGATGACATTCTGATTTATAGTAGGAGTTATGATGAGCACTTTGAAAATTTGAAATCTGTTTTGGATGTACTTCGCAGGGAAAGACTGTTTGCTAACATGAAGAAGTGCATCTTTTGCACAGATAAGTTGGTGTTTTTGGGTTTTGTTGTTTGTGCAGACGGAGTACAGGTGGATGAAGAAAAGATTCGAGCAATCAAGGAGTGGCCGCAGCCTAAGAATGTTGGCGATGTTCGCAGCTTTCACGGACTTGCCAGCTTTTATAGGCGTTTTGTACCCCATTTCAGCAGCATTGCAGCCCCATTAACTGAAGTGATTAAGAAGACTGTAGAGTTTAGATGGGGAGAAGAGCAAGAGAAGGCTTTTGAGTTGCTGAAGTACAAGTTGACCCATGCCCCGGTATTATCTCTTCCTAATTTCTCTAAGACATTTGAGATTGAATGTGATGCTTCTGGGGTTGGTATTGGTGCAGTTTTGATGCAAGAGAAGAGGCCCGTGGCATACTTCAGTGAGAAGCTGAACGGTGCAACGCTAAATTATCCTACCTACGATAAGGAGCTATACGCCTTGGTGAGAGCCTTAAAAACGTGGCAGCACTATTTGTGGGCTAAGGAGTTCATCATTCACACCGATCATGAGTCGTTGAAGCCTCTGAAGGGGCAACATAAGCTGAACAAGAGGCATGCAAGATGGATGGAGTTTGTAGAGACTTTTCCTTACGTCATCAAGTACAAGCAAGGTAAGGAAAACGTGGTGGCTGATGCACTGTCTCGCAGGTATGCCTTGATCTCTACTTTAGATGCTAAGTTGCTTGGGTTTGAATGCATTAAGAGTCTGTATGCATCTGATGAGGATTTTAGTGACATTTATGCTGCATGTGAGACATCTGCTAGTGGTGAATATTTTAGACATGATGGGTTTCTGTTTAGGAGAAATAAGTTGTGCATTCCTAGGTGTTCTCTTCGAGAGTTATTGCTGTTAGAGTCTCATGGAAGTGGTTTAATGGGTCATTTTGGTATTGCTAAGACTTTGGCTGTGTTGCATGAGCATTTCTTTTGGCCTCGCATGAAACGTGATGTTGAGAGGATTTGTGGTAGATGCATTACTTGTAAACAGGCTAAGTCTAGGTCTAGTTCCCATGGATTGTATACACCTTTTGCCTATTCCTACTGCACCTTGGACTGATATTTCTATGGATTTTGTGCTAGGTTTACCACGTACTGTGCGTGGTAGTGATTCTATATTTGTTGTTGTTGATAGGTTTTCTAAGATGGCACATTTTATTCCTTGTCATAAATCTGATGATGCATCTCATGTTGCTAATTTGTTCTTTAGGGAAGTTGTGAGATTGCATGGTATTCCTAGGACAATTGTTTCTGATAGAGATTCTAAGTTCTTGAGTTACTTCTGGAAGACTTTGTGGTGTAAGTTAGGAACTAAACTATTGTTTTCTACTACTTGTCATCCACAAACTGATGGTCAAACTGAAGTAGTTAATAGGACTTTATCTGCTTTGTTGAGAGATGTACTTAAGAAGAATATTAAGAATTGGGAAGAATGTTTGCCTCATGTTGAGTTTGCTTATAATCGTTCAGTTCATTCTGCTACTCAGTTTTCTCCTTTTGAGGTTGTGTATGGGTTTAATCCTTTAACTCCTTTAGATTTATCTCCTTCACCTGTGCAAGAGTTTACTAACCTTGATGGACAGAAACGAGCTGATTTTGTGAAGCAGATTCATGAGAAGGCTAGGCAGAACATTGAGCGCCGTACTGAGCAGTATGTCAAGCAGGCGAATAAAGGGCGCAAGAAGATGTTGTTTGAGCCTGGAGATTGGGTTTGGCTGCATATGAGAAAGGAGAGGTTTCCTTTGCAGCGGAGATCAAAGTTGTTACCTCGAGGAGATGGTCCCTTCCAAGTGGTGGAGAAAGTGAATGATAATGCATACAGGTTGGACTTACCAGGTGAGTATGATGTTAGTGCTACATTTAATGTTGCTAATTTAAGTCCTTTTGATGTAGGTGATAGCTTGGATTTGAGCACAAATCCTCTAGAAGAGGAGGGATTATGGAGCCCAAGTAGCAGCTGTGAGAGATGATCCAGTCTACATTCCGAGTGGGCCGATGACTAGATCTCGAGCAAGGACTTTGAGGGCTGGATTGAGCTTATTGATTAAAGATATTTGGGCTGCCAATGTTGCCAAAGAATCGATGCTGTTGGAAGAATTAAAGGAAGGCCCAAAAGTTATTAATTTAATTAGATGTAATGATTGGGCTTAGTTTAATTTATTTTAGTTATTTTGGGCCAACATGTTTAGGCCTTAATTAAAGTAATTTTCGAATTTAATGTCTTTAATTATTTAAAATAGTTTCCTTATTAGTTTAGGGTTTGAGTTGCCTATATTTAGGCCTTGTATGGAACAATTTTGATTCAGTTTTCAGTTTAATAAAATTTGTGAGGTTTTCTCCTTCAATTCTGAAAGCTCAAATTTTCGAGTTCCTTATTCAACCATAGGAATTCGATTTCGACTAATCAATTGGACAGTCATATCCATTGGTGGTGTCTTCGCTTATATCCTTCGTTGTTGGATCAATTCGCCTCTTGGGTCGTAGGAGAACTTATTCTGGACTACGGTGGTTGAGGGTTTTCGAATCCAAAGGTATTGGATCTTCCATCTTCAGTGTTCAGTCTGCTTCCGCGTCGAGTCTGAGTCCTTCCGTTTGAGTTCCTGGGCTGCGATCTAAACCTTCCTGGCGAGGATCGCATCAGATATCGTGGTTTGTACCGAAATCTTCATTGAAGCACTTATAAAGTTGATTCCCGATCAATCCACAACTCTGATGCTCTAATGTGTGCAACATACTTGTAGAACTTATCGAGACAATAGATTCGGTACAAGTTTTAAAAGAGTTCCATCTTTTGTAAATGAGATATCGTAGTTTGTACCGAACTCTTCATTGAAGCACTTATAAAGTTTATTTCCGATAAATCCACAACTCGGTTGCTCGAATGTGTGCAACATACTTGTAGAACTCATCGAGATAATCAACTCGGTACAAGTTTTCAAAGTGTTCCATCATTTGTGGAGGAGATATCGTGGTATGTACAGAACTCTTCATTGAAGCACTTATAAAGTTGATTCCCGATCAATCCACAACTCCGATGCTCGAATGTGTGCAACATACTTGTAGAACTCATCGAGACGATTGATTCAGTACAAGTTTTCAAAGAGTTCCATCTTTTGTTGAGGAGATATCGTGGTTTGTACCGAACTCATCATAGAAGCACTTATAAAGTTGATTCCCGATCAATCCACAACTCCGAAGCTCGAATGTGTGCAACATACTTCTAGAACTCATTGAGACGATAGATTCGGTACAAGTTTTCAAAGAAATCCTTTGTTGAGGAGATATCGTGGTTTGTACCGAACTCTTTATTGAAGCACTTATAAAGTTGATTCCCGATCAATCCACAACTCTAATGCTCTAATATGTGCAACATATTTGTAGAACTCATCGAGACTATCGATTCGGTACAAGTTTTAAAAGAGTACCAGCTTTTGTTGAGGAGATATCATGGTTGGTACCGAACTCTTCATTGAAGCACTTATAATGTTGATTCCCAATCAATCCACAAGTCCGATGCTCGAATGTGTGCAACATACTTGTAGAACTCATCGAGACAATCGATTCGATACAAGTTTTCATTGAGTTTCCATCTTTTGTAGAGGAGATATCGTGGTTTGTACTGAACTCTTCATTGAAGCACTTATAAAGTTGATTCCCGATCAATCCACAACTCCGATGCTCGAATGTGTGCAACATACTAGTAGAACTCATCGAGACGATCAATTCGGTACAAGTATTCATTGAGTTCCATCTTTTGATGAGGAGATATCGTGGTTTGTACCAAACTCTTCAGTGAATCACTTATAAAGTTTATTTCCGATCAGTCCGCAACTCGGATGCTCGATTGTGTGCAACGTACTTGTAGAACTCATCGAGATAATCGATTCGGTACAAGTTTTCAAAGTGTTCCATCTTTTGTTGAGGAGATATCGTGGTTTGTACAGAACTCTTCATTGAAGCACTTATAAAGTTGATTCCTGATCAACCCACAACTCCGATGCTCGAATGTGTGCAACATACTTGTAGAACTCATCGAGACGATCGATTCAGTACAAGTTTTCAAAGAGTTCCATCTTTTGTGGAGGAGATTTCGTGGGTTGTACCGAACTCTTCATTGAAGCACTTATAAAGTTGATTCCCGATCAATCCAATACTCGGATGCTCAAATGTGTGCAACATACTTGTAGAACTGATTGAGACTATCGATTCGGTACAAGTTTTCAAAGAGTTCCATCTTTTGTTGAGGAGATATCGTGGTTTGTACCGGACTCTTCATTGAAGCACTTATAAAGTTGATTCCCGTTCAATCCACAACTCGGATGATTGAATATGTGCAACATACTTGTAGAACTCATCGAGACGATCGATTCGGTACAAGTTTTCGAAGAATTCCATCTTTAGAGGAGATATCGTGGTTTGTACCGAACACTTCATTGAAGCACTTATAAAGTTGATTCCCGATAAATCCAATACTCGGATGCTCGAATGTGTGCAACATACTTTTAGAAATCATCGAGATGATCGATTCGGTACAAGTTTTCAAAGAGTTCCATCTT
>JAPKLW010004111.1:0-30621 GCA_026898455.1 Plectranthus barbatus
TACAGAACTGAGCGCTTCTCCACCGTGAGATACCGCTCCACACGGTCAAAGATCCTCCATCTCCGCAGCTCACAGTACAGGGTCGGGTTGACAAACCACAGATACCGGAAGTCATTGAACATGTCGAAATCAACGGCATCCTCGACCTCCACTGTGATATTTTCTGCGTACTCATACAGAGTACGGTTGTAGAACTCCATCGGCCTCAGGGGCAGGCACCAGTCCTGGATGCGGGAAGCTAAGACCGACTGGTGGGGGAGTCCGCGGAGGGGAATGATGTTGAGAATACTGTAGTCAGGCACTTGAGAGGTGTCGAAGGCCTCTTCCCCGCGTAACTCCCACCGATGGGGTCCATTGACCATCTCTTCATAGTCATCATCGTCGACCACGTTGTAATTGAGGACGCTGACGGTTATGTCACGTCGTGGTCGCGAATCAGCACGTCGAGGCTGTGCTGGTGAGGATGTCGCTGGTCGTCCAGAAGTTGAGGCTCCTTGGGACTGTTGACGACCGAGCTGAGCCTTCCCTTCCTTTGCAAAATCTGGGAACAGGTTCCTGGGCTCCATCCTCTGGATTGTGGAGTGCTGGACAACTGGTGGCTCCTCGTCTTCAGAATCATCAGAAATAACAATGGGAGCCTTCCCAGTAGTCCTTGCACCAGTCTCCACATCCATCTCTTCTTCCTTCTCTGCCTCCTTCTCTTCCTTCTCCTCCGCCAGTTTTTCCGGGGTGGTCGCCCGCTCATCAACTCCTCCGCTGGCAACCCCTTGCACTGCCAGCGGGCCTTCTTCGGTAACTCCGCCTCCGCTGGCATCCCCTTGCGCAGCCAGCGGGCTCCCAGCCTCTTCCTCATCCGGCTGGTAGTGCTCGACTATGGACATGATGTCCTCGTCGACTCCCATCACCAGCAGGCGCTGATAAGTATCTTCTGGTAAAAGCTCGCCTGGTGGTGGGGAAGCTGGTGGGCTGGCACTTGGACTTTCATCAGCCTTTCCTTTGCCCTTGCTTGCCAGCCTCAGCTGTTCAGCCAGCTCCTCCTGGCGCCTGGCTTCATGCTCAGCCTGCACCTTGGCATAGGCTTCATCGCGGGCTGCCAGCTCAGCCTCTAATTTTCGCTGGGCTGCCAAGGCCTTCAGCCTTGCCTTGGCTTGCTTCCTCCTGACAATGGAGGCACTTCTCTCCTTCTTAGCCTGCTCCATCACCAGCTGAGCTCTGGTTTGGACCCTCTTCCTCTTCCGGGTCATAATCTCCAGCTGCTCCTCCTGGGTCTGTCCCAGTATGTTCCTTGGAGCTGGACCAAGAACCAGTGCCTGATGTGGCTGCTGATGCTGAGAAGTCTTAGGCTTCTTGCGGGAGGTCTTCTTGGACTTTTTCTGGGATGGCTCGTCAGTAGGGACGATGCGGATGTCCCGGGGATGGATGCCAGTGGCTGTTTCCACTGCATCTCCCAGCTGGGCGAAGAGATGCTCAGTCTCTCGCTGGCGCTTGAGCGTAACCCTTTCTTCTTCAGTCAGCGGACGAGCCAAAACTGGCAGTTGCTCGCCCTCATCCACCTCATCATCATCAGAGACACCCTCAGAAGGGTTCACTGAGGTCTTCCCCTTCAGCCTCCTGGGCTTCTTGTAGTCTGGGCGGGGGAGTTTGGCTTGCTCCTTGGTCGGAGGGATGAAGTCCGAACTGACCAATTGCTCACCCTGGTCCACCCCATCACCCAACTCCATCTCCAGTAGGCGGCTTACTCTCAGCCCGAAAGATACGGCGTGAGCAAAACTCCCTTTAGTCGGAACGTCGATGTTTCTGTCGACGTTCTCCAGGAGCCGGCCGTAAAGGAATTCGGCCCAGTTCCCTTGAATCCCATCAGCAAGGGCACTCATCACGGAGAACTTCCGGATGCTCAGCTCTGCGTACGACCCCACTTCGCACTGCAGCATTCGTACGACTATGTCGCACACCATCTGCCAAAACTCGTCCATCTCAGACTTTCTCATTCCAGTCCGGAAGGTGGTCACCTCCGCCTTCTTCCACTGTGTCCAGCGCTTCTGGAACTCGACGGTGTTGTTCTGAAGGTAGGTAGCCACATCCTCGCCTTCGTTCCTTAGCCCGAACATCTCGGCGAGGTATTCGGGGGAGACGGTGATCAGGTGTCCAAACACCGAAGTGGTGAAGGACCGTCTGCCGTCGGCGATCACCGCCCGTGCGTAGAACTCCGCCACCAGGTGCGGATGGAAAGTCTGGGGCGCCGCCGTCAGATACTGTCTGAGGCCTTCATGATCGATCATCTCGATCAGCTCCTCCCCATAGTCCTTTCTGGCCAGTTTCTCGTTCAGAATCTTTTCTTTCTGAACTTGCGCCGCCCTCATTTGCGCGTTCGAGAGCTGAGCCCTGGTCGCCGGCTTGTACAGCTGAACCAGTCGAGCGAACGGATAAGTATAGTCAATATCCTCAACCTTCACAATGCCGGTGTACGTCGGCATGTGCTGCTCGGCAACTGGTAGTCTGGGCTCACCAGACGATGAAGATGTGGAAGGTGGGTTGTCTTCCGGGGGATTATCAGTTGGGGGGCGTGAAGATGAAGCCATAATCTCTGAAGAAAAACTTAAGGAAGGCTTGAGATTGGGAGAGATTAGGGCTGGAAAAACTTGAAAGATCGTAAAGGTTTTTCCGATGAAGAGTCTCGAGTATTTATACTCGAGTCCATGCAAGATCAGATGACCAGGATCAACGCTCAGCAAGCGGGAATCGACGGTCATCAGCAGGCCCGTTTCCCTGTGCGATGTGCGCAGTCGTGCTGACGTGGGGCGCGCCGTGTAGCTGACGTGGCGCTCAGTGATTGGTGGAAACCAAAAGTCGGACTGCGCAGCCACTGTGCACATTAAATGTGGCATTAAATGCCGCATTAAATTCGGAGATCCGCATACGCTATCGGATTCGAATGATCCCGCCATTTCTGCGACAGCTGGCTTGGCTGGGCATCACCAGCATACGCCAGTCGCATACTTCCCCCTAACTTGTTGGCCTCTTCATCAGTTGGCAACTGATACCACATGCTGATAATACATTCTGCTGGCAAACTCATCAGTTAGCAACTGATACCACTTATTGAAGAGCCATTTCTACACTTGATGATAAGTTCTTCAGTTAGCGGCTGATACTCCCTTGTAGATATACATCATCAGTTATCAACTGAGACCACTTGAGAAATCAACCACTTGCTGGTAGCACGTCCTGCTGGCAAACTCATCAGTTACGACTGATACCACATGATGATCAGACTGGCGACCTAAACCAAATTGAGAGCTTGGACTCAATTTTCGCCAGTCGTGGGAATGACCACCAGTTATCTGCTGGCAAATGGAAGTGGATCCATTTCTTCAACACTGCTAGAAGGTGGCAGCTGGGACCCAATTTCGCTTCAGCGGAAGATAGAAGCTGACAATATGAAATGAGAGCTGGGACTCATTTCCTTGGACAATTTAGGGATAAAGTCCGCCAGTAGATATCGTCTGTGGTTGAAAGACACCACTAGTTGAGAAACAACATACGAGGAATGTGAAACGACTAAGAGCTTGGACTCAGTCGTAATCAGCATTCACCAGAAGATCAAGAACAGAATGAGAGCTTGGACTCATTCTTCCTCATCATTAAGGCTCGCATCAATCTCCATAAGACCGAGTTTGATGCACAACTCCTTGAATCTTGCTTCTGGCAGGGGTTTTGTGAAGATGTCAGCCAGTTGATCTTCAGTACGAATGTAGTCCACGCTGACATCCTTCTTCTCGACATGATCACGAATGAAGTGATGTCGAATGTCTATGTGCTTGGTTCTGGAGTGATGAACCGGATTCTTCGTGATGCACATAGCACTGTTGTTGTCGCAATAAATAGGAACACAGCCAGTGTCCACTTCATAATCAGCCAGTTGTTGCTTGAGCCAAATAATTTGAGCACAGCAACTGGCAGCGGCAACATACTCAGCCTCAGTGGTAGAAGTAGCTACAGAGTGCTGCTTCTTGCTGAACCAGCTAATCAGCTTGTGTCCGAGAAACTGACACGTACCACTGGTACTCTTGCGGTCAATACGGCATCCAGCGAAATCTGAATCTGAATATCCGATAAGCGTAAGCTCATCATTTCTGGGATACCATATTCCAAGAGATTCTGTCCCCTTCAGATATTTCACAATCCGTTTAGCAGCTTCCATGTGTGACTTCTTAGGATTAGCTTGAAATCTGGCACACACTCCGACTGAATACGAAATGTCGGGTCTGCTGGCAGTGAGATAGAGGAGTGATCCAATAATTCCTCGGTATATAGTAGGATCAACTGATTCCCCTTGCTCATCAAGAAATATCTGGCAGCTGGTACTCATCGGGATCCTTAGAGACTTAGTCTTCTCTGGGCAATATTTCTGAATTAGATCCTTGGTATACTTCCGCTGGCTGATAAATATACCATCAGCTGACTGCTGGACCTGGAGTCCTAGGAAGTATGTTAACTTGCCCATCATACTCATCTGGAATGAGGTCTGCATCAGTTGAGAAAACTTCTCACAGAGAGATATGTTCTTGGATCCGAAGATGATGTCATCGACATAGATCTGCACCATCAGCATGTCAGCTCCATCGTTGAGAAGAAAGAGAGTCCGATCAATCTTCCCTTTCCGAAATCCATTGCTGGTGAGGAACTGAGATAGTGTATCATACCAAGCCCTGGGCGCCTGTTTCAATCCATACAGGGCCTTCCTTAGCTTGTACACTTTGGTGCCAATTTCAAATCCAGGAGGTTGCTCTACATATACCTCCTCCTTTAGCTCGCCATTCAAGAATGCGCTCTTCACGTCCATCTGGAACACCGTGAAGCCGTGATACGCTGCATAGGCCAAAAACAGCCGTATCGCCTCCATTCTTGCAACTGGTGCAAAGGTCTCATCAAAATCGATGCCTTCACACTGTCTATAGCCCTTGGCGACTAAACGAGCCTTGTTCCGGACCACAATGCCATCTTCATCTCGCTTGTTCTTGAAAACCCACTTGGTGCCGATCACTGATTGGTGTGATGGTCTCTCTACCAAGTCCCAAACGTTGTTGCGAGTGAACTCCGCAAGCTCTTCATGCATGGCATTGATCCAATCGGCAGATTCGAGCGCATCTTTGATGGACGTAGGTTCCATCTGAGAGATAAAGCAAGATAAAAGCGCTCTGCCGTGCCTGGTCTGGACAGAACCTTCCGGATCACCGAGAATAGCATCAGATGGGTGATCCCTCAGCCATTTGGGAGGACCAGCGACCGCTGGTGCCGGCTGGGAAACAGGTTCTTCTGTCCTGGCGACTGGTGCTTCCACATTTCCACCAGTCGGAGCTGCAACATCAGCTGGTGCTGGACCTTCACCAGTTGGAACAACTTCATCAGCATCATCTTCTGACTGGTTGTCTGAATCTCCACCAATGTTGTCAGCATCAGCTGGAACATCCTCTCCAGCTGGTCCATCACTGCCTTCTTCTTCAAAAAGGCCAGTAGGGATTCCCCCTAGATTGTTACTGGGTCCACTCAGGGAGATTGAGTGTAAGGTCTCAGCAAGGTCATTTGCATCACCGACCCTCTCAGGTTGCTGATGGACACCTGAGGTAACTGGTTGTGAAGATGATCCATTCATCGGTCTAGTCGAACCAGTTGGTTGAGCATTGGAAGAATTCCTGCCCAACTGGTCATTGACATCATTGACCTCAGGAACATCTTCAGCCAGTTGGCGTAAGGTCCTGCGCACTAAAGTAGCTTCATCAAAAATAACATTGCATGTTATTTCCACAAGCTGGGTCGTCTTGTTAAATACTCTATAGCCCTTGTGAGAGGGGTGTCCATATCCGACAAACACACCCTCATCAGCCTTAGGAGAGAAAGCATTTAACTTCGACTTCCCATTATTATGGATATAACATGGAGAACCAAATGCACGAAGATGAGCTAAAGTAGGCTTACGACCGAAGTACACTTCGTAGGGAGTTTTCTGAAGTCTGTCGTTGATCCCGCTCCTATTCTGAGTATAGCAAGCAGTCACCAACGCCTCTCCCCAGAAACTCTGACCCAAACCAGACTCAGCCAGCATGGATCGGACTGCTTCCTTCAGCGTCCTGTTCCTACGTTCTGCCAGTCCATTCTGCTGTGGTTGCCTTGGAGTAGATCTCTCATGCTTGATTCCGGCCTCCGCGCAGAAATCCATCAGCGGACCATTGCAGAATTCAGTCCCATTGTCCGAACGAATTCGCTTCACGACAGCTTCTCTCTGCTTCTGAGCTTGGATGATCAACTCTGGAAGAATCACCTTCACCTCATCCTTTGTTCTGAGAAGCTTCACCCATGTATAGCGCGAGTAGTCATCGACTACCACCAGCGAATATCGTCTTCCTCCAATGGTTTGCGGCGTTACTGGTCCAAACAGGTCCATATGTAACAGCTCGAGTACCTGACTGGTACTAGGGTGAACTGGCGACTGGCTCTTGAAGGATTTCTTGGTCTGTTTGCCTTGCTGGCAGGCCTTGCAAATCCCTTCCTTCTTGAACCCGCCCTTGGGAAGACCATCTACAAGATCATGCTTGGTTAGATAATTAATAGTTTTGAAATTCAAATGACTTAACCTTTTGTGCCACAGCCAGTTGGTCTCCATGGAACTGGTGGCAACAAAGCATGTATCAGTCTTCCCGCTTTGCCAGTCAACGACATACAACCCTCCTTTGCGGACACCTTTCAGCTTGGTCTCGCCAGATTCTTCATTCTTGATTTGGCACCCGGATTTGTCAAACACAATGGTGTAACCATTGTCGCACAGCTGGCTGATGCTCAGGAGGTTGTGCTTCAGGTTGGTAACAAGGGACACGTTGACAATACGCACATCATCCTTCTCTATGCATCCCTTGCTGATAACTCTGCCCTTGGAGTTATCACCAAAAATAACTGGAGGTCCTCTGACCTTGGTGAGCTCCGAAAACAAGAACTCCTCACCAGTCATATGAGCGGAGCAACCACTGTCAATGATCCACTCGCTCGACCTCTGAAGCTGATATGCATGATCCTGTTCCTGCAAGAAAAATGAAATCATTTAGGTCCCCGATCATCAGCGGGTCCTGCAGGGTTAGATCTCTGGAACATTCCTTTCGGAATCCAGATTTGAGTAATCTTCAGCTCAGTGTTACCCTTGCTGACATTACTTGTAGCCTTTCCCTTCCTCTTAAAATAATGCATGGAATTGTTTTTGGAAGGTGTGGCTGTGTGTGCAGTTCCTCTAGAAGTATTCTTCTTTTGAGGAGATCGGAAATTTCTTTCCGACCGCTTGTGCTGCCTTGGTGGTCTTTGGAACTGTGGACCACGGTGGTTAGCCTTCCTAGCCCTTGATGAAAACATTTGATTGGGCTCAGGCCTCCGATAGGTATTCCTCCTATCGGGAATTGTCCTTCTCTCAGTATTCTGCTGAGAGTGGGACCCCTTGTAAGTATGCTGGCAACTGGCATACTTATAAGGTTGTGTGTGGTACCTCTGGACAGCTGGTGCTGGCTGTCGGGTTCCACTGGCTGCTGGTGCTGACTTCCTTGCCTTGGAATATTTTGGCTTAGTCAGCTTCTTAGGGTGTGCTGGCGTCTTGTCAGCAGAGGAATTTGCCAGTCGAGGTTGTTGTCGTGATGACTCACCTCTATATCTGGGCTGATGATTCCTTTGCTGATAAGCCATACGAGGTATGCTGGCAGCACCAGCTGGTGCTGACTCATTTACCATTCTGCCCTTACCCTTTCCAGCATTGATTTGTTCGGGTTGATTTTTGCTCAAATCATTTGAAAATCCCAACCCGGACTTATCACAGGGCTTTCTCCAATGACTTAGAGCTGCCTCTAAATCTCTGGAACCCTTGTTCAGAAAATTGATCTTATTTTCTTGCTCCAGAACAAGATTGTGAAAGTTATCTCGCTCAGTTTTAGCAACTTGGAAATCTTGGAGCAATTCGAAATGAGCCTTTTTCAAAGTTTCTAGCTCTTCGCTGAGTGACCTAGATTTTTCAATCTCACTGGTCAAAATGGAAACTTGATTTTTCAGCGAAGTGTTTTCGCCAGCTAAAACATTTTTCATTTCATAAAATTTTAAGAACTCATTCTGAAGAACATCTAAAGTGACATCTTCTGAGTCGGAGCAATGCGACTCAGAATCGTCTATGATTTGAACAGGCATGATATGCAATTGAGGATCTGATTGTACCTCATCATCAGCAGTCAATGCCAGATGTTCTTCCTTGTCAGCATCTTCTTCAGCTGACACTTCTCCTAGAGCAGCCATGAATGCCAGAAGAGCTTCTTCTTCAGACTCTCCATCTGACTCGTATTCCCCATCATCATGGTCGGGGATATCAGGAACTTCAGTCCTCGTCAGCATGGCTTTGGCAACTGCCCTGGAGGCACGCTCTTCAAAGAGCTTCTTCAGCCGTTCCCTCTCAGTTTTGTCCACCTGTGGACATTCAAATTTTAAATGGTCAGGGGATTGGCATTGATAGCAAGCACGAGGAGCTCTTTTGACGAATTTCCCGTCAGTTGAGCTTGAAGAGACTCCCTGCTTTGACTTAGCCTTTTCCAGTAGGACGGCCAGTCGTTTCATTTGCTGCTCAAGTTCAGCGATAGAGCTCTCGCCACTTTTGGAGTAAGATCCTGACGTGGATGGGATCTCCTTCGGCTGGTTGGTCTGCCCAGCAGGCCTGTCAGCATGGAAGGGCTTCTTGGGCATCCGCTTGAAGTCCTTCTTGACGAAGTAAGCTTCGTCCTGAGCCTTAACGCTGGGGGATCCAACATTCCTGATAGCCTCGTTTTTATTCACCATCTGGATATCCCATTCATGTGCCTGCAACTGAGCAAACACTTCTTTAGGAGTTAGTTTGGATAAATCTTTCTCCTTTAGTGCGGTGGTTTTCACAAACCAATCCTCCTTCGGCATCTTGGACAGGATCTTCGAGTTAAGATCAGCATTTTCGTACTCCCTGCCCAGAGACTTCAGCTCGCTGACAATGGCGTTGAATCTCGCCTCCATCTCCTTGATGGTTTCTCCAGTCAGCATCTGGAAGGATTCATATTTATCCACCGCAACCTGCAATTTGTTGCGTTTCATTTGGTCAGTTTCTTGACATAAACTATCAAGAAAATCCCATACTCCCTTAGTAGTATCAAACCGCAGTGCGTCCTCCATCAGCGATTCTGGAAGGCACGCAAGGATCAGCTCATGTGCAATGGAATCCAGCTGATTCCGCTTTCTGTCTTCAGCATTCCATTCATCTTGGGGCTTTGGGACCACCGCAGCTGGACGATCTCCCAGCTGATGCTGAATCTTGGTGATCTCTATTGGCCCTGTCTCCAGTACATCTTTCATGTCTGGATGGATGCTCTTCAGGGAGATAAGCGTCCTCTTTCGCCATATAGAGTGCTTCTCCGTCTTGTAGTCCATTAGCTTTGGGATATTCATCTTGAAGTACCTGAGCTAGACAAACAGACAAACAAACAGGAGTGCAAGGAAACGTGGATCACGGTCCTAAGCGACACAGAAACGAACGGTCTGTAAGAACCTGGCTCTGATACCACTTGTTGGTCCCGGATATCAGGGTATACTTTGGCAGCGGAAATTACGTAAGTTCGTTTCTTGCACTCTGCTGGTTACACAGCTGACTGGGACCTTGTCAGCTGGTAAGTCAACTGGCAACTGAGTATTCAGCTGACTGGCAACTGGCTGGTCAGCTGATGACTCAGGACTTAGCTAGTTTTAGAGTCGAGTTTGCACAGTTATAAACTGGTTTCAGTTATACTCCAGCACTTGGGTGCTGGGTTTTAAATCAGTAATCAAATGCTGAAAGCAGTAAATAACAAGGATATTTTATAGTGGTTCGATCAACTGATCTACGTCCACTCTCCAGTCAGAGCACTGGAAATTCACTAAAGAGAGTAATCCGGTACAAGATTTCCTACGATCTATTTCCAGCTGGTAGATGCCTCGTCTACCAGTTCACTGGATCAACCGCTCCCGGTCCTTGTCCTTCTTCAACTCTTATCAGCTGGATGGAGTGCGAGCACGTCACTTGAACCTCCACCGGTACCACTGACGACGTGGGTGTTTAGTTCTCCCAAGAACTTGACTCTTGCTGGCGGCAAAACTGCCCGTAATAACTCAGGAGCTGGCTGGCTCAAGAGCTGCTATGTTCTTCCTCAGAATGAGAAAGAACACTAAATGAGATCAATAACTCACAAGCTAAAAGCTTGGAGTCTCGTGTTCAAATGATTGACACACGGAGTAGCTTTAAGAAAAGCCTCGAAAGACTGCTTGTTCGCTGATATGAATGCGTTTTAGCTTTCGGTAGGTCAAGAGTGTTAAGAGTATTGAATGCTGTTGGATCTCACGTATTTATAGACGTGAGATTCAGATTCAAATACTAGCCGTTTGGACACATCCGGAAAAGTCTCTGTCCTTGCATGTCCTTCTGCAGGCGGCAGGTAGGAATTTCCGGAAAGCGCCATACCTTTGATCGCTTTATCTGACACAGATCTCTTTGTGTCAGAACGACTCTATTCGTCAGTACGAGGAATCGGAACTGGTGTCTTGAACTGATAGACTTTAAGGTATCCTCCTTAAAGTCATACACTGTCAGTTACTTCCTCAGACGAATCTTCTTTTTGTCTCTAAGTCTTCGGGAGAGCGAATCTTCAATTCTGCTGATAACCTCCGACTGGTAGATCATACTGGTGATCTTGTGCTGGCAGTCTCTGCTGGTGACTTTCCTTGGCACAATCAAGGTCTACCAATTCGTCTGATGTTATCTCTTGGAATCTCCCGTGACTGGTGGCTTCACCGCTGGTGAATAGTGTCAGCCAGAACACATATTCTGCTGGTAGATCTGTCAGCCTCCTGCTGATGAAATCTTCCCACTGGTGAACAGTAGCCAGTCGATAGCTCAACTCTATGCTGATGAACAGTGTCAGCATGAGTCTTCGTCAGCCGCTTGCTGGTGAGACTTCTCTCAACTGGTAAGCACATCTCATGCTGGTGAACAGTAGCCAGCATGAGTCTTGATCAGCTGCGATTTACAACTCAAAATACCTATACAGGACTTTATATTTGAGACTAGAGCTATTCTAGAGACAACTGACGCTGGTTGGACTTAGGATTTGATCCACCAAAACACCAAACTAGAATCTAAGCAAGTATCTACTGGGGAAGGGAAACTTAGCCAAATTTCCCAACAGATGAGAAAGGAGTCATCAAGGCAGCTCTTGCAAAATCAATTCCTAGACCTTCTTGCGTCGCTGAAGGAGAATTTTTGGCTGCTTTTTTTGGAATTGGTCTATGCCTTCAGGAAGATACAGGTCCGATTCAGGTTTACCTTGATTCCCTTCAAGTGGCGAACGATCTTCAGAGAGGCATTTCTTCATCCTTTTTCCCGAACGATCTGAGAAATACTATCCGAAAACTTAGGAAGTCTTTTATTATTGGGTTCTCCCATTGTTTTCGAGAGGCTAACGGTGTTGCTCACCATTTGGCCCGTTTTGGGGCCCTGTGTAATGACACTGTCATCTGGACGAATCATTTTCCCGACTGGCTACTGTCGCTAGTTAGTTGGGACCTTTAAATCTTAATATATTCTTCTTTTCAAAAAAAAAAAACAGTGTAAGTGTTTTGTCCATATTTAATAAATTGAGTTGGTTTCCTAGAGACGTCTCAATATTTTTTTATTGTGAGACGGATCTTAATACATCATTTCAATAAGTAAATACATTATTTTATTTTTAAAAATTACATTATTAGCAACAAAGAAATACACCATTTGCAATAAAGAAATACATCATTTCATTAAATTCTTTTCACAATAAAAATGGTGAGTCATCATTTGTAATAAAGAAACACATCATTTCATTAAATTCGTCTCACAATAAAAATAATGAGACTGTCTCATCTGAGAATTTGCCAAATAAATTTCATGGAAGATTAGGTGAAATTTTAATAAGTTGGAATTCCACTGACAATATGATAATGAGATTCAAATTATTATATTTTATAGAGGAAATGATGCATAATATCAACTGTTTGAATGATCTTAAGGTTTTTGACACGGTACATAACTATATCGATAAATTTCCGAACACATAATAATCTCATTGGATAATTTGAATTTGACCTTAAAATATAGACACGATACCTAATTATATGAAAATGTTTTAAACCACAACTTTTTTTTTTCTGTTTTAATATAATCACTTTTGAAAGGATTATATTTCAACCAAAGTTAAATGATTTTTGACTCATCACATCATAAATCATCAGCCATGTATTATGCAATTCTCTATAGCGGTTCATATTTACTATTACAAAGATAAAATAAGCCGTATTCCATACGTTGTGTGATAATGCCTACAAATTAAATTTCATAAATACCATTTATATCAAAGCAATTAATTAAAAGTTTCTCACCACTAAAATTGGTAAGACAGTTTTTTTTCCTTACTTACAGTCACTCCCCATTGGCTTTAGGTTTAGTTCACTAACTTTTTGTATATTAATGATTTGAGGGCTTAAAATTTTTTTTATGATATAATAAATCAATATAAATTCATATAGTTATAATTAATCTACAATGAGGATTTTTTAGAACAAATTGGTGAACGAAATTTTACTTGCAAAATGAATTGATCTGCCAAAACTGACAACCAAGGAATGCACGCTGACATGACTTGAACAGATACGGTGGGAAATCCAACGCCTATGACTCGACCGTTAGAGAACCATAGGCAAGAATGCGAACGAGCCCCTACGACTCAAAAAGCAACTCGGCTCACAACGAAGGATATAGCGAAGACGTCACAAATGGTTGCGGAATTCCGTTTGATAAGTCAGAATTTTCGAATTTTAGGGCTACTAGAATTCGTGAGCTTTCAGAATAATTGAGGAGACAATCTCTCAAATTTTATTAAAAAATGAAAACTGAATAAAATTGTCTAATACAAGACCTATATATATGCGACCCAAAACCCTAATCTAATAAGGAAATCAAATCTAAAAAACATATCAAATCTATTAAGATATACAAAAAGTATATCTCAATATCTTTGACCAAGACTAGACACTAAATATAATAATTTTTGAAAATCAAATACTTGAAAACAAAAATTAAATAAAGTAAATACAAAAATTCAAAAATCAAATTAATTCAATACTAAAACTCAAAAAATAATCTTCAATGAATCCTCTAATTTTAGCTCACCGGGATCTCCATCATATTGGATGTCTAAAAATTAATTGCTATCTCTAAGATCAACCTAGCATGTTCATATTGAATGCATAAAGAAGTTTACGGAATACCTGGATGAATTTAATCTCTGAATTATTGCGCAGGGATTTGATCTTTAATCCTTATTGCGTAATAAAATTCAATCCTGAAATAATAGGAATTTAAATCTCTGATTTTTAATTAAAAAAATTAATAATCAACAAGAAAGAGAGAGAAAAAGATCCTCCAAATGATCCTTCTAATCTGTATCCCTTGCTCCGGTCCGGATATCTGGTGAAGATTCTCTCCGGATTCTGTACCGATCGAGAAGCAGAATTTCATTTCCTTTCTCATATCCAGTCAACAATCACAGTTCCTTAGTCTCTGGTTTGCAGCTTATTAACTTATGATCATGTGGTGCATTGAGATTTGAGAACTAGCGGGTATTTATACGAAATTCTGATCCTTAATGGGCTTGACTTTACATGGGGCAGACCAGGGACCAGTATGCAAATAGCAAAGAAGGTCTATCAATTAATTAATTCTCATTTCTACCTAGAATTAAATTAATTAATTAATATTGATTCATACCACCAGAGAATCAATATTGTCCCACCTCTTTGCTACCACATTATAAGGAATTGGTTGCAGGAGCTCGGTATATCCCCATATTAAATGTTACAGATAGGGGTGTAAATGAACCAAATTGTTCGTGAGCTACTCGGATCTCGACTCGATAAAAGCTCGTTCGAGTTCGTTTAGTAAAGCTCGTTTATTAAACAAACCAAACTTGAGCATCATAGTATTCGACTCGTGAGCTCGTGAGCAGGCTCGTTAGCTAAAATTAGTAAGAAATATAAAATAATTACTTTTATAAAAACAATATTTTCATGATTTAAGAGTAACAATAATGATACATTTTTCTAATAATGAAAAATTTAAGAATTTGAACATGAAAATGGTATTAATTTTGGAATAAATAATTTTTTCTTAAAAATAATAATGAAAATTTAAAACATATTCTAAATATAGAAAGTTCGTTTAGGCTCGATTAAAGCTCGATAAAGTTCGTGAACATCAAAGTATTCGATAAAAAAGCTCAAAGCTCGACTCAAAACTAAATGAGTCAAACTTGAGCACGACAATACTCGACTCGACTCGATTCAATTACACCCCTAGTTACAGACATTCATTAATTAATTTAAGCTCTGACAAGCCTACAAATTAATTAACATCTTTTATCTCAATTCCTTTTCACTTATGCTTGATCTTAATCAGCCTGCAGGACTTCCGCATAGTGAAACTTTGTTGGGAAATTTGGCTAAGTTTCCTTTCCCCAGTAGCTACTTGTTTAGATTCTAGTTTTGGTGTTTTGGTGGATCAAATCCTAAGTCCTACCAGCGTCAGTTTGTCTCTAGAATAGCTCTAGTCTCAAATGTAAAGTCCTGTTTAGGTCTTTTGAGTTGTAAGTCGCAGCTGATCAAGACTCATGCTGACTACTGTTCACCAGCATGAGATGTACTTAACAGTTGAGAGAAGTCTCACCAGCAAGCGACTGACAAGACTCGTGCTGACACTGTTCATCAGCATAAGAAAGAGCTCACGACTGGCTACTGTTCACCAGTTGGGAAGGTTTTCATCAGCAGGCGGCTGACAAACCTTACCAGCAGAATAGGTGTTCTCACTGACACTGTTCACCAGCGGTGAAGTCACCAGTCATGGGAGATTCCAAGAGTTAACATCCAGACAAATTGGTAGACTTAGATTGTGCCAACGCAAGTCACCAGCAGAGACTGCCACCACAAGATCACCAGTATGTTCTGCCAGACGGATGTTACCAGCAGAATTCAAGATTCGCTCTCCCAGAGTCTTAGAGACAAAAAGAAGATTCGTCTGAGGAATAAACTGACAAAGTATGACTTTAAGGGAGGATACCTTAAAGTCTATCAGTTCAAGACACCAGTTCCGATTCCTCGTACTGACGAATAGTGCCGTTCTGACATAAAGAGATCAATGTCAGATAAAGTGGACAAAAGCATGGCGCTTTCCGGAAATTCCTACCTGCCGCCGTCTGAAGGACATGCGAGGACAGAGACCTTTTCCGGATGTGTCCAAACGGCTAGAAGATTTGAATCGGATCCCTCGGCTATAAATACCTGGGATCCATCAACATTCAATACTTTTCACCTACCGAAAGACTGCAAATTTATTACGCTCAAGCAAGAAGCAAAACACTTTCGAGGCCTTTCTAAAGGCTATCCGTGTGTTGATTTATTCAAACACGAGACTTCAAGCTTCCAGCTTGTAAGTTACTGATCTCTTTGGTGTTCTTTCTCTTCTGAGGAAGTTCACAGCAGCTCTTGTGCCAGCCAGCACTTGAGTTATTACGGGCTTTTGCCGTATTGAGAAGATACGTTCTTGGGAGAACTAAACACCCAGTGAAGCTGTGGAGGTTGAAGTGACGTGCTCGCACTCCACCAGCTGATCAGAGTTGAAGAAGGAAACAAGACTGGGAGCGGTTGATCTAGCGAAGTGGTGGACAAGGGTCGCACCAGCTAGAGATAGATCGTAGGCAACTTGTACCTGATTACTCTATAGTGAATTTCCAGTGCTACGACTGGAGAGTGGATGTAGATCAGTTGATCGAACCACTATAAATCCTTTGTCTTTTATCAGCTTTCTGCATTTCATACTGATTTAAAACCCAGCACCCAAGTGCTGGTGTATATCTGAAAACTGATATAACTGTGTAAACAAGGCTAAAAATATTCTAAGTCTTGAGCTACCAGCTGACGAGCCAGTCGCCAGTCAGCTGAGTACGCAGAGTGCAAGTTGACTTACCAACTGACAAGGTCCCAGTCAGTTGGTTATCCAGCAAGTGCAAGAAAACGATTATCCACATTTTCCGCTGCTAAGTTATACCCTGATAATCCGGGACCAACAAACTTTTTGAGCTTGTTAGGGAATGTCGCCATCCTATACTGGATATGGTTAGCTAATTAAAGAACTAGAAGTCATACACAAGCTGCTACCACCTAAGATACAGATATACAAGTACAATGAAAAACTCTCCATCTTATTTTCTCAAAGTGTATACCTCTTGAACCTTCATTGGGCTTCAAATTTCATCAAGTCATTGAGATCAAGATTCTTTTAATGCCGGATAAAAGAATCGATATTAGTTAGGTCCTATCAATACATACCAAACGTACCAACACATCTAGTGACCAAGATAAGCCACCAAGTACTAACTGTGTTGCAGCCTAGATCGACAGTCTATTCTAGCACTATCTTAGCTGTGATAACCATTTATATATTGCTAGGTTAAGTGAGTCATACAATCTTCTGTAATCTACATCACACCGTATGATCTCCCTCTCGACGAGATAAGAGAATAGAGTCACCTGTGATACATGTTTGTTAATTCAGACAGGAGATGATAATACAACAATAATGATTACCAGTATATTAACTATAAACCATGTTCATAATATACCAATCATAATGTTTTTAATATATAAATTCATCAAACGTATTTTGAGGAGTTGGCTAACATCATCACCAGTTGGAGAATTACGAGCACAGAGCTTATCAACAATATGTCACCAGCAAGGCGCTTCCCAACTAGCTAGAAGACACACTCAAGCCAAAACAAGTAAGGACCATCTCAAGACCAAAGTTTAAAAAGGAGATCTTAAAGTCTGAAGTATTCAAAATGCTTGTTCGTCCCAGGAATTAACAAGAAAACATTACTCGGACTAGCTAGAAGAGCCATTCTGACTAACGTAGTAAAAGTCCACCTACTCTAATAGAAAAGACACCAAAAGTCAGAACAAGTGAGACTTCGACGAGATGCATTCTTTATTATCTCACAACGTCTCCAGTCGGCTAAGAGATTAAAATATTCTAAGGAGCGCCTATAAATAAGCATTCCACCTTAAGAAGGTTACAATTATATGAATTTATCAATAAATTATCTTACAATCTGATCTTTGTCGATCTCTCGAAAGCTATCCACTTCATATTCTAAAACTTTCAGGCATCAGCTTCTCGTGTTCCTTCTTGAACACGAAGCTCTGTGCTTTAAGTAAGAGTTATCTCTATTTTCTTACTCCTTGAGTAAGAAAACATCTTGGAGTTGTCACTTCTCCGGTGGCAACTATCACGGTGTATACCAACAACTGGTGTTCTTGATATGAACTCAAACTCTCATGTCCACTTTGAAGGTCAAGGTGGTGTGCTGATGCTTCAAGCCTGAAGAAGTTATTGATTGCAAATGATTTGGTGATTACGCTACTTGATTGGTCGATTGGTGGATGTGGCATTCATTAGCTAGCAAAAGATCGTTGGAATCATTATAATTAACACCTTAGTGATCCTGATACTGAAGAGAAGATGTAGGAAATTTTGGTCTGAACCTCTATAAATCCTCGTTTTATTTACTAACTTCTTTAAATTTATGCACTGGATTTAAAACCCAAAACATCAAGTATTGGATTATATAACTCCTTGTCTTGTGGTTTTTCACATACTCGTCCTCTAAGAATCTAGCGTTGGTGCTAACAACGATTCTCTAACTCTCAGGACAGTAAAAGTAACCACCTTTCGTTTGCCTAGGATACCTTATAAACAGCATTACCTTGATTCTGCTTTCTAACTTATTAGGTTCCTTCGTCAGCACGTGTGACAAACAACCCCATACTCTAAACTTGCACAAACTGGGTTTGCGTCAAAGGAAGAGCTCACAGGGTGTCTTAGGAACCGATTTAGAAGGCACCAAGTTTAAAATGTAAGCTGCTTTTTTCCAATGCGTATCCCCAAAACGAAACGTGTAATCTTGCATAACTCATCATTGATCTCACCATCTCCGAAAGAGTTCTATTTCTTCTCTCGGCTACACCATTTTGTTGGGGAGTACCCGGTGCAGTCCATTGGGATGTAATCCCATGATCTGACAAATATTGCAGGAACTCATTCCTGAGATATTCGCCACCACGGTCAGATCGCAGCGACTTGATAGTTTTCTCGACCTTCTTTTCTACCTCAGCCTTGAACTCTTTTAAATTTCTCAAAGCATTCAGACTTGTAGCGAAGGAGGTAAACGTATCTGTATCTCGAGTAATCATTAATGAAAGTGAGAAAATACTCATACCCTCCACGAGCCTGTGTGGACATGGGCCCACATAAGTCAAAATAGATCAATTCCAACACACCCTCTGCTCGAGACTGACTAGCCTTGAAAGGCCTAGAATACATCTTTCCCTCGATGCAGGATTTGCAAACTTGATAAAGTACAGGCCGGACTAAGTCCAATGTACCGTCATCTGCAAGTCACTCCTATCAACCAAGTCGTCGAGAATAAACGAACTGGATCGTGTAACTTCATTCAAAAATTGAATTCGCTTCAAGTTGATGTGACTCAGTCTCAAGTACAAGAGATATGTAAGATCCTCATCAAAAGAAATAAACTTTCTCTTTCTTGGATTATCAATTACAGATGAATTACATGCAACATAACGGAAGTCTTATGATGACAGTTAACTACATAGAGAGAGTTATTCACCATTCCGTGATAGATAACAACGTTATTACCAATGATAGATACACCACTATAAAAAATAACTGAATATCCATCAACATAAAGCTTGGAAACTGAAATAAGATTCCGCCGAAAATCCGGCAAATATAAAACATCTCTCAAAGTCAAAACAGAATCATCAAAGTACAAGGTAACATCTCCAATGGCGGCTGCACTCACTTGTGCTGCATTCCCCATTGAGATGGTATCTTCGTCATTCTTCAGCACCCCTCTCGGTGTGAACCCCTGCAAAGTGTAACAAACATGGTCAGTAGCTCCAGTATCCACTACCCACGAATGAGTAGAAACCGATGCTAAACATGTTTCCATTACAAATGCAAATGATGTACCTTGTCCTTTACTTCCGCATGCGTTCTTGCTTGAAGTGACACCAACCCTCTTCATCTCATTTGACCTCCTTTCACGTCTTCTGCGATCAATCAGATTCTTATACCCAGTATAAACCACATATTTCAATGTGTTCAAACTATGCACAAAATCTGATAACTCAGAATCCAATGAAGGTACAAAAGACTATTCTTCCAGGAGATCAGTAAGCAACTCTTTAAAAGTATACTCACTTCTCTTAGCTACATCCTTCTTAAAGTCATAGAATGAAAGAGGTAATGAGTTCAGGATTATATCGATCTTAGCCCGATCACTGATACATCCACCTCTAAGTGTGAACCGATTCATGGTGTTATCCATCATCATCACATGTAATGTCACAGAACTACCATCGGCCATTCTCTTGCAGACAAGGTCTTTCACGAGATCACATTTGAAAGTTCATTCCACTTCGCCATACATAGCCGCTAAGTCCGTCCAGATCGCTACAGAGCTACAATAGCCCATATACTTGAGCTTCAATTCTCTAGACAGGCTATCCAACATTAACTTGTAAGTAAAATCCTCAGATGCTACCCATCTGTCATAGAATTCCTTCTCACGTCTAGAGAATTTATGGTAACGTGGCGCAAGTGGCTTCATAGTAAGAACAAACATAAGTTGCTTAGACAGGAGAATATACTTAATGCAATATCTCCACTCAGGAAAGTTTGGACCAGTTAAAGGATTGTGAGCAAGAATATGATCAACAGTAGACATAGACATATCTGAAACAAATAAATAATCTTAATAAGAACATACATGCTGAACATTCGAAAACAAATGCATTGAAAACCTCTTGATAAATCAATACAAATGTTTTCCACCAATAGCCCAAGAGTTCCCACCGCAAGCTACACTCGTAAACGTTTAAGATGTCACTCTCAACCACACTGTGGGTTTTAAGCCCCAATCATTTAATTTCATATCATGTCAGGAATCCTTAGACACATGAAATTAATTATTAGTGTAAAACCTTAGATCAAGCCATCTGTCAAGAACAGGGAAGCAACTGCATTATATATTAAGATGCTTCTAAGCACTTAATCACAAATTTAACTCCAGCCAAAAGAGACAGTTTGACATAACGCATAACCATACCGCACGACCCTTAAAGCCTTCGTTATCTAAAATTTAAATCAATCCTAGAATACTTATGAAAGAGAATTACGCAAGCTACACTCGTAGACGTTTACGCAAAACCCTCCCACTATTCACATGATTTAAATTGTTTGTCTAAAAATCCCAACAACTGCAGCCCATGCACCTCCGGGAATTAGCAAGCTACATTCGTAGACGTTTACTAAGATGGGAGATACACTTACAGCCTAGGACCACTTTGTGGAGGTCTATTGATTTTAATTAAAAAATCCACTTAGTATTTTTGATTCAAAAGGTTTCTTAAATGCGCGCATAAATAATTTCTTGTCATTATATTTTTCCAAAATTATGCATGTAATTAAACAAGCCCAAAAATTCAAAAGCTGTAAATAATAAAGCAGTAAAACATGCTTTCCTATTATCGACATATGCTTATTGCACAATTAATAAATCACATATCATATGAGGAAACTAAGACAAACAAAAATTCCTCGTGGCCCCATAAAACAGGAAAAATAAAATAATCATATCTATTACAAAATTTGAAATTTGAATTTCAAATTTGGATAACTCCAAATCTTCAGGGCCTTGATATCATCAACCACCAAATATTTTTGGATCTAGGGTCGCCTCGCCGGTCACCATCTTTGTTCTTCGACCCTTCCAAATTATAGATTTGAAAATAAAATTCCAATAGCTAAACTATTACAATTTTCCCTATCAAATCTAATCATGGATTTTCTCATGATTTACAATACACGATTTAATCCAAACACGGATAAACCACCGCGGATTAAATCAAATGGGTTGCCACGAGGAACAAAAAACAAACATCCACAACAATTCAAAATCCATACATGCATAATCAAAATTGCTCATCCAACAGAGCCATGAAAACAAACTTGGCTCTAATACCAATTATAGGGATTTACCGGCAAACCGAATCGCCAAATCCAAATGAACCGAATCATTTCATGGATGTTGAGAACTATAAACATACGATATACCTAGCATGCTCCTATGAATTTAATGCAGTGGATTTCACAAGTTTACCTTAACTCCATAGTTTCAGATCCGATCTTTCGCGTTTGAATTCCAATCCCTTGATTCAACCACGCGACGTAAATAAATCTGCGGAATGAGAAATTAGCAATAGAACTAATTTCAAGATTTAATTAAAATATAAGAGAAGGGAAAAGAAATTTGTTCTCCAAATTAGGCCTTCAGATCTGTATCCCAATGCTGTTCAATCGTGCTACTGGTGAGGATTCCACAGGACTGTGAATGTGTAAGCCAGAGTCGAAACTTCGACTCCCAAACACACTGGAGGCGCCACCCTCTCTTCTCTCTCACTAGGGTTTTGACTAATTTCAAAGTTCTAGGGTTTGAGAGAGAGAGAACTGTCTACTTATAGACCTAGGGTTGCAAACCCTAATGGGCTACTGGGCTCCATTCAGCATATTTAATTTGGGCCAGATCTGGGACCTAATACAAATAATAAAGTGGGCCTATGAATTAATTAATTCTCATGTTCATAACCCAGGACACAATTAATTAATTAATATTAATTCTTTTTCACCACAGAATTAATATTGACCTACCCCTTTATTACCACGTTATGAGAACGAGCTGCATTTACTTGAGAATCCCCATATTTAAGGTTACCGGACATTCATTAATTAATCGGAGCTTCTGACAAGCTCTATCTACAATTAAATAATATCTTACTTTCCTGAGCAGTACCACTCAAACCTTATCACTCGTGCTTGAACTTAATCACCCTGCAAGACTTTAGCACGATGAATGTTATTGAGCTCCTCAGGGAATGTCTCCATCCTATTACTCAGATATGTTACCTAGCTCTAGTCTCAGGATGCAATACACAAACTGCTGCTACCCAAGATGGGGGTATACAAGCACATTACTCGGGCTCTCCACCATGGCAAGTCGAAGCAACAGTCAACCCGTGCAAGCCCCTGAACCTTCGTTAGGGTTTGAACTCAATCAAGATCGAGATCTTGTATTCTCTGCTGTCAGACAGTAGAATACATCTCACTGTGGTCCAATCAATACGAACCCGCTCGTACCAGCATATCAAGCAATCAAGACAGATTACTTCTTTCCGACTATGCTGCAGCCTATACCGACAGACTTATCCTCGAACGCTGTCTCGGCTGTGATGATATTTATATCTCACTAGGTCAAGTGATCATATTATCTTCTGTGATCTACAACATGCAGTATGATCGGCCCTATCGGTGAGATAAGAGGATACCGTTGTTACTCGCATGTAAGTTTGTTAACAGATTGGAAATACCGTTGAATGTATACTTATCGTAATAAATGCTTTCTGTATACAAAATCCAACACTTACCCCTGAGTAAGAAAACATCTGGAGGTTTAATTTCTCTATTGGCAACTATCACGGGTGTATACCAACAACTGACGATCTTGAGAGGAAATCAAACTCTCATGTCCAATTTGAAGGTCAAGGTGATGTGCCCACGCTTCAAGCCTGAAGAAGTTCTTGATTGTAAAGGACTTGGCGAGTACGCCAGTGGAATGGTGGATGTGACATTCATCAACTAGCAATAGATCGATGACATCTTTTCAATTGACAGTTTAATGATTCCAAACTGCGCATCTGAAGAGAGGACGTATGATGATTTTGTCTGAATCTCTATAAATCTTGTTGTTATTTACTTCTTTCTTTAAGTTTCTGCACTGGATTTAAAATCTACACACCAAGTGTTGGAATATATTACTATAGTTCCACTAAGTAATATATTAATTACCAACCAAACCCCTGTACTGATCGCCTCCACTAGTCTCACTACTCGTTTACGCTAGAGCTCAAGATCTCGCCATTAGTCTTCATCTGTAGCTGATAGCGCGTTTCGCAACGCGCTAAAGCTGCAAGTGTACAGACCACTGCAGAGGGCAAGTAATAATTTATCGAATCTCAAGGACTGCAGGCTCGAAATATAATCAAGCACTAAAGCATAGATACCGTACTACTATCCAGGCGAATAAGAAGATGGTTTTGGTTTATTGAAAACGTAGCAATGATTTGGAAACAGAAAATAGTAAATAACAATTTCAAGTGGTTTTAGAAAACTTATGAGAAAATAGGATTCCAGGGTAATCCACTTTGAATAACAATCAAACAACTCTCTATGTAATTTAATCCCAATTTAATTCTCAAAGATGTAAGTTAATTGCAAATGTGTTATCAGGTGATCCTCTCGGACTCTAAACCATAACATGGAAATAAAAGATCAAGTGATTCCTCTCGGACATACAAAAGACTTTTACTCTTAATAAAACCTTAGATTTTGAAAACCCTTCAAAGCTCAACTTCCTCTCGGACAATTGCCCTTATAAATCTGATTTATTGGCGTCTTAATTGATAACCTAGACCTCTCAGTTCAAAAACTACCAATTCAAATCACAATCAATGGCCAGTATCTCGTAATTCATGAAAATCTCAAGAAATCAGAACATCAATGGAAAGGGAACATTAAATCACATAAATTGTCGAATGATTAATTACAAAGCTTCAAACCCTAGAATCCATGAATAAACTTAGCCAATCATGCTAAGTTCTAGAAAAACAGAAAGATGAAGAGTCACAAGAACAGAAAACATGGAAATTAAAAACCCGTGGTCTTCAATCTTCGATTCCTGCAGTGCTCTTCAAGTTCCCCTGCTTTTGCTGTCAATTCTATGCTCTCTAATCTCAGAAAATTGGTAAAAGGAACCTTTTTTTGGTTTTGGGACGTCCTATTTATAGTTGGGGCCTTTCAAATCTCCAAAAGATATGGTTTTGGGCTTCAGATTCGCCAGAATACGTCAAATCGGGACAAAATCGGCAGTTTGGACCGCCCGATCGGCGACCGCCGACCATGCACGTGGGTCGCCGATCGTGCATCGAAGCTGACGGAGGAAAAATGCAGAACCAACGACCTGTCTACATAACCGGCGATCGCCGGATGTGTCATCCGGGTCGCCGATATTGAGCTGTGAGAAAAAAGGCTTGATTTTCACAACCGGCGACCCATCTACATGACCGGCGGTCGCCGGATGTGTCATTTGGGTCGCTATTCCGTCTCAAACATGATTTCGGCGCGTTCTTCAGTAGTTTCTGACTCTTTCTTCTTCCCGATGCAAGCTAGCATCGATTAGCCCCCTGGGTACTTGGCCAATTCTTGTAAATAGCTCAAATGTGCGTGAAATCTGCATAAACAACCACAAACCAGACCAAACGTAATAATTTCTAAAAGAAAATGGAAAATGTATGAAAACACCACGTAGTAGTCCAATCTAAGGTCAAAAGTGAGCAAATCCACATCAGTAAAATGCACAAAATGAGTGTTTATCAACCCCCCAAACTTAAACTATTGTTCGTCCTCGGACAATGAGAAAAACAATTAAAAGAAAAGAGATAAACACGAGGGGTGCATTAATTGATCATTAGCTGTTTCAGACACGAAATGGGGTTGTGATTCCCACACCAATCACCGCGTCATTTATCAGTTTAGCGCAAATAAACAATTTCAATCATGGCCTCTACAAGTCCGCTTCTCACAAGATAGTGTATCACTCATATTTCACTCAATATGTACGAAAGGTCAGTGTATACTCTCAAACTGTCAGCTGCACATCTTTTTCTACCATAAGCTTGCTCATCGTCTAAACTCTCCATTGACTATGGGAGTGCTAGGATTAAGATCAAAAAGGTCTTTATATTAGGTTCTAATGTGGGCACATTGGTGAAGGGTATGAAAAATTTGGCTAAAAGTGACTAAATGAATACAACCTTATAACTCCATTCACCCCCGACTTATCCTCATCACATACCATCTGTGGGAACCAACTGACTTTAACAAGAACTAATAACAAAAGTTGAAACAAGCCCATCTCATCAATGCTTCAACCAGATTCGGACTTAACAATAAAATTATTAAAACAACTCTTGTGCATTCCATGCATTAACACATATGCACACTCTACGACATCAACACAAATACTTTGCACATCCAGTGCATGATTCGACTCTTTTTTTTTTATTTTTATTGTCCACTAAAGACTTCTTTCGGACATCACTGACAATGACTAATTACAATAACACTGATGCACTTATCGTGCATTACACTTGTACTAAAAGACTTACTGCCCATCAAAGGTGTTTGGACTACTTATATTCACAGACTCTATTTTCATCACCTAACACTGTTGGGTACCCTTACAAATCCATCCACACCTCCTATCATCCGGGTTAAGAAAGAAAAAGTTTTCAGGCTCAACTGGGCTAACAAAGGAGTATGTATCGGGTTAGTGTTCGGGTTCATTGCGGCTTATGAAACGATGGCCTAAGATCAATTTCTAAATCCTTGACACTCTCCTACGCAATTTTGAGCAAGAAACCAGAGCAAGTTCTAGAGATTAAGTGCACAGCGACATACCCTCAATGAAACAAAAATGTAGGCTCAATTCTCACAGGCTATTAGCGTATTTAAAAGGCCAAGATCAATTTCGTCAATTCATAACTCACCAATTATTTGCAGCAATCAATGTAAGTTTCACGAGAAGGAAAACTCTGTCATCATAAACTTGATCAACAATGCAGAAATAACCACCCTATCAATTCATTTCCCTTTCACAATTTAGGTTCCCAATTACAGACCCATCAGAAACTAAAATGAAATGGATACAAGTTAACAGACAAAAGCAGTAAAGGTGGTTCACGATACACGTCCAAATTCAAATACACAAATACAAATCCAAGTTCAGCAGCAGTAGATTAGAGCAGATAAGAGTGAAACAAAAAAGTAAAATAAGGGAAGCACACATCGACCGATCCCATCCCCCCCAAACTTATTCGATACAAAGGAAAGAATAAGTTTGTGGGAAGAAGATCACGGAGATGTGTGTGCACCTCGATAAACCTCACTGGGGCGGGGGCCAGTTCTGTGGGAAACGGGCCATTAATCGTCGCATCTCCTCATCCTCCTCTTGCTGGCGTCGCCATTGTTCTTGCTCCCACAGGTTGTGGCGCTGCTGTGCCGCCCACCGCTCCTGCTCCTGCTCAGCAAAGCGCTGCTGTGCTGTCCACTGCGTCTGCTGCTCATCCTCAAAAGACCTCCGAACTGTCCAATCGCGCCTCTGCTCCTCCTCAAAAGACCGGCGCTCAGTAGCATACGTCGTCTGGGCTGTAGATAGGGACTGGAGCTGCGTGCTCCAGTCCGACCACTGTCTCTCTAACGCGTTGAGGCGCTGCTCAACCTCTGCCCGACTGTAACGACGCTCGTAGCAGGTAGAGGCTCCCCCTTGCTCCTGCCGGGACGACCCCTCTGTCTCCTACCGGGACGAACCCCCTGTCTCCAAACGGAGGGGCTGCTGCTCAGGCTGCTCTCTCTCGCCCTCAGTTTCCGGGCCACTGGCTTTGGCATCCTCCGGGTGTGGCTCCTCGAACTGAATGTTCAGGTTCCGCTGGCGTGCCTCCTCGTCAGCTTGGATAGCCTCCACATGAGCTAGAGTGTCTAGCTTCCAGTTGCTTCTGTACTGCCGAAGCCCTACGTTAGTGAGCTCGGGGTTCGGCAGAGGGAAGTAAGGACGGCTGCGCTGAACGAAGTAGTAGGGTGGATGCATCGAATGAATAAATCGGAGATGCACCAGCTTTTCCAGTGTGAGCCTAGTCAGTGGCTCTGCCTGCTCTCCGGATACATCGACCCCTAGCGCGTGTAGCAAGGTGGTCCATAAGCCGCCAATGCAGATGGCTCCTTTCTAGGCCCCCGAAATCCTGTTAGACTGCATCAAGAATAACTGGGCAAAGTTAATGTTTTCATTGTTGAGCATGCAGTATAAGACCATGAGCTCCGCGTCTCTGAGGGAGCTGTTCTCCTTCCTGGAGAAAAGGGTATGGGCCAGAATCGCTCGGACCATCCGGAAAACTGGGTTCCGGATCATAGAGGCCTTGCATTCCCCCGATGCCCAGCTTGGGCTTCCTTCGGCGCAGATATGGGGCCAGAAAGTCTTGCTGTCGAAACCCCTCGGTTTGTTGTACCTGCCAAGGTTGACAACGCCGAATGCCCTGTTGACCTCCTTGGTTGTAATGGTTCTGTCTTGATTTCCGACCCGGAAGGAGGCTCCGGTGGGCTCAGTTCTCCCTTTCGTGGTGATCTCAAGAGTGGACAAGATCTCCAGGGTGAACCTCTTGTAAGTCGGAGCATCGAGCTCCAGCAGGGGTGCCCAACCAATGTTGGAAAAAAGTTCCTTCACGTTGTCATAAAGGCCCATGTCCTTCATTGCATCAATATCGGGATAGCAAGTGCCCTCTACACCACGCTCAGCCAAAGTTTTGAATGTGGCTAACACGCTCACATCGCGGAGCCCGGCAATCCCATAAGACTCAGGATTAAGACGGCGACGGGGTGCCATGTTCCTACAAATAAAATTTATGTATATCAACCACCATGAACAAGGGAAAAAAGTAGATTATAAGGACTAAAAATGACTCAACGATACTAATTTAGATAGACAATGATAAAGCCATAAATCCTAAGTTCGACTAAAAGATTAACCACACCAATCATCATCTCACTTTCAACATCAACTTCAATTCCACAAGAATGCCACCATACACCATATTCCAAAGTGCCTTCACAATTATATATCCATCAAATCCCCCAAACTAACAAGTATATGCAAATTAATCAAAAACTAATAAGAATTTAACCATGCAAGCACTTCAAAAGCACAATTTAAGCAACAAAACGTCCTCTCCATAGGACAAATAGGCAATTAACGCATATTTCACAATTACTCAACACCAAAATGCAATGTAGGTAAGGGAACATGAACATAAACATAAACTAGCTTATAAATCGAAATTAAACATGATAAAAGATGAGAAATTACCTGGAAATTGAAGAAATATGAAGAAAATGTGAAAAACCTAGAAATTTGGGGGTTTATGGGATTTTGAATGAATTGAAGCAAACCACTCGGATAGAAAGCTTCACAATGTCGTGGGTTAGTGGTGTTCAAGAGGAATTTAAGAGAAAATCAAAGATGGAAGAGAATTTGAGGAGAGAATTTTCGTGGGTGTGGTGTTTTGAGTGAGAAAGTGGGTGAAAGTGAGAGAAATTGTGCCGCGCGTCAGTTTTTAAAACATAATCGGCGACCTGGTGACGCGATCGGCGATCGCCGGGTATGTACCTGGGTCGCCGATTATGTCACGAACCAATTTTTTTCAAAAATACATACCTGGCGACCCAACCATCATAACCGGCGATCGCCGGTAATGTTTTCGGGTCGCCGAGTGTGTCGCGTACCTCCTGAAACTTTGACGGGGTGCTCGGTGATCCATTTACCCGATCGGCGATCGCCGATTGTGTAAATGGGTCGCCGATCTTGGTACGAACTTCAGCGAAAAATTCCGTTTTGAACCTGTTTCCTGCATCCAACGAACTCAACACCCAAACGTGAACGTAACTATGGAAAAATGGCGAAATTACTCAATTTAAAGGCAAAACAGACACAACAAAACAATAAAAGACCTCAAAATGACCAAAAACAAGTTGGGTTGCCTCCCAACAAGCGCTTTATTTAATGTCTGTAGCTAGACAACGCGATGATAGACTATGGATCAGATAAATAAAGCTCAGACACAGCAAGGGCAGTCTCAGATTTAAAATATGGTTTTACCCTATGACCATTGACTGTGAAGTGTGTGCCATCAGCTCCTACCAAGTCTAATGTCCCATTTGAATTTACATTCTCGATAACATACGGAACTGACCATCTAGACTTCAGTTTCCCAGGAAATAAGCGTAGGCGAGAGTTAAATAGCAGTACCTGATCCCCCGGATTGAAATTTCGGCTGCGAATGCGCCGGTCGTGAAACCATTTGGCGCGCTCCTTGTAGAGTTTAGAACTCTCATATGCCTCAACCCGGAATTCGTCCAACTCCGTCAACTGGATACATCGCTGCTCAGATGCAGTCTTCAGGTCCCAGTTGATGGCAAGACTTTCCGAACACTAATTGGTACGGTGACATACCAATCGGAGTTTTGAATGCTGTCCGGTAATCCCACAGCGCGTCATCCAATCGAATCGCCCAATCCTTCCTGGATACTACAGACTTCTCCAGGATTTGCTTGATCTCCCGGTTTGCCAACTCGGCCTGTCCATTTGCTTGGGGATTTTACGGAGAAGTAATTTTATGCTGGACTCTGTACTTCGACAGTAAACTCCCCAGCCATCTATTTTGGAAGTGGGATCCACCGTCACTCAGCAGTGCTCGCGGTGCTCCAAATCGGGTCAAGATGTTTTTCTGAAGGAATTTCAGCACCACCTTGGAGTCACTGGTGACCGTGGGAATGGCTTCAACCCACCGGGTCACATAATCCACTGCCAGCAGAATAAATTGATAGCCATGGGACTTAGGGAATGGTCCCATGAAATCAATGCCCCAAACGTCGAAGGGCTCAATTTCCAGCATGAATCGTTGAGGCATTTCATCCTTCTTCGAGATAGACCCCATCCGCTGACATCTGTCACAAGTGGTCACGAATTTCTGGCAATCTCGATAGACAGTAGGCCATTAAAATCTGCTGGTGAGGATTTTGATGGCCGTCCTATTCGCTGCGCAGTGTCCTCCGTAAGGGGATAAGTGACAATCCCCCATTATCTTCTCTCGCTCATGTGTGCCAACACATCGCCGGATCACCATGTCAGCGCATCTCCGGTAGAGGAATGGCTCGTCCCAATAGTAGAACTTGCACTCATGCAGAAATTTCCTTCTCTGGTGGAATGTAAGATCAGGCGGTAAGACACCTGCAACCAGAAAATTTACTAAGTCCATGTACCATGGGTCCGCTTCTTCCACAGCAAACAACTGTTCATCCGGAAAAACTTCAGTGATGCAGATCCTTTGGTCATCTCCTTCCACTGGATTTTCCAGTCTAGACAGGTGGTCTGCTACCACATTCTCGCAGCCTCTCCGGTCTTTAATTTCCATATCAAATTCCTGCAGCAGCAGAATCCACCGGATCAACCTCGGCTTGGCCTCCTTTTTTGCAAACAAGTACCGGATCGCAGCATGATCCGTGTAGACCACCGTCTTAGCCCCAACCAGATAAGCCCGAAATTTGTCGAAGGCGAAAACCACAGCCAGCAATTCCTTCTTAGTGGTAGTGTAGTTCACTTGGGCTTCATCCAGAGTTTTGCTAGCGTAGTGTATGACTCGAAAGATTTTGTTCCTCGTCTGCCCCAAAGC
>JAPKLW010004112.1:0-30617 GCA_026898455.1 Plectranthus barbatus
CGAGATATAAACAGTATCACAGCTGAGACGGTCCCTGGATAGGCTGTCGGTCTAAGCTGCGGCACATCGGTTCATAAGTGGGCTTATCCTGGCTACTTGATGTGTCGGTACATGGTTATGTATTGATGGGATCAACAGTGGGATGTGCCATTCACATTGACATACGAATGAGCCAGATCCCTAACATACTTCCTATGATCTTAAACCTAACTGAAGGATAAGGGGCACACACAGATTGACCACACTTTGATTTACTAGAGTGGCGAGTCTTACATGTACTCTAATACTTGTATTTTGGGTGTTGGTAATTTGTGTGTGACCTGCTTAGTCTGGACGTTTTGGTAAGCATATCCGTTTCAGGATGATGATATTCCCTGAGGAGCTCACAAGGTTCATTATGCTAAACCCTGCAGGTTGAATTATTTAATTCAGGCATAAGTGAAAAGGAGTGAGTGGTATTACTCAGGAAATAAGAGATTAATTAATTGTGGCTAATTGTCATAGGCCAAATTAATTAATGAATGTCTAAAGCCTTAAATATGTGGATCATGTTAGTTTGGTGCAACCCGTTCCTAATAGCGTGGTAATAAAGGGGCGAGTCAGCATTGTTACCGTGGTGAAGGTTAAAATATTGTTTTATTAATTAATTATGTTCTGGGTTGAACAAGGAAGGATTAATTAATAAAGAGGGCCCACTTTATTATTTGCATCTGATCCCTGGTCTGGCCCATTAACTGCTTAGAGCCCATTAGGGTTAGGGTTTCTCAAAACCCTAACACTATATAAAGGTCACCTCTCTATCAGATCACAGAGTAGAAAAACAAGAGTTGTAAAAACTAGGGTTTTTCAGTATAATTTTAGAGAGGGGGCGACGGCTGATCCTGTAGGGAGAACTTGATCGTTTTCTCCAGATCTCGGATCCAACTTGGTAGATAATCCTCACCAGATTTCCAAGGAGCAAGGGAACAGATCAGAAGATCAGATCTGTAGGAACAACCGCTCCACGCCGGCGTCCAAGATCCAAGATCCAGATCTATTTCATCGTTGTTATTCTCCGATCTGTCCTGTAGATCGAACGGTGAAATCAGGTATTCTCTAGATCCATCCTATGCAATTAATTTTGTAGGAGCATGCATAGGATTCGCATGGTTTATTTAATTAAAATTTATTCCTGGTATCTTAAGAACGACCCTTGGCAAGAAATTCATAATGGCAACTCGTGTTGTCCATCGTAGACTCAAACCCTACAATTGGTATCAGAGCCAGGTTCATGTTCTTAGGCTCTATCTTGGATAAATCGAGATTAAATAAATATGTATGTTCATGGATGGATTTAAATTATCGTGGATGTTTTTGTTCTCGTGGCCTTCTCGTTTTTGGATCTGGTTTTTTACCACGAGAAAATCCGTGGTTAGATTTGATAGGCAAAAATTGTAATAGATTGTAGATCTGTAATTTTTGTATTTTATTTTATTTAAATCTGTAAAATTGAGATCCGGAAGAAGAACGAGAATTAGAGAACGAATAACAGACATGGAGGTGCAGCTAGGGTTCAACCTTTCACCTACCACTCTTGCCGGCGGCTGCGCCGGTGGCGGCGACGGCCAGACCGGCGGCGTGAGGCGGCGGCAGGCAGAATCTGCCTGTGGCTGGGTCGCGCTTTGTTCCTCGCATTTCTGTAGTCGTCGGTTTGCTGCGAGTTCTCCGGCATGTCGCGCAGATGGTCTGGAGGCTGCAGGCGTGGGCGGCAGCGGCTAGGGTTCCACCGTGGGGAATCCTTTGCGCCGCCTCTGCGTGCTGTGTTTCTGCTCGACGGGAAAATCGTAGGCGGCAGCTATTTCTACGTGCATTGTGCGGCTGTTGTTGGAGATGGAGGCCGTGCGCAAGCGCCGGGGAAGGGCGAGAGTGCTGCCAGGGCTGGCCGCGCGCGAGTCGCCTGCGCGCGGCGGTGATGGCTGGCGAAGAGGAAGCCGCGCACGCAGTCGCGATGGCGGTTCCACTGCTGGGCTGCGGCTTTTGGTTTGCGTGCAAATCTGGCTGCTCCAGGGTCTGGGGCTATCGGAGGAGGCGTCGCTGTTGCCGGCGAGAGACGCGGCGGGGGCTGCTGTGATGGCCGGCGACGGGTGGCTGCCTTAGAGGCGGCGGCGGCTGCTGGTTCAAGATAGGTGGCGGCTGCTGCAAACTAGGGTTTCAGAACCCTAGGGTTTGCAGCAGTTTGGGCTGTGGCTCGGGCCTGACAGCCTGGAGGCGGCCCGCAGTCCTGAAATTAGGGTTTTGCTGTCTTGGTTGGGCCTGAAACCCTGATTGAAGCCCAATTGTTGTTAAAGCAATCCAAATCAGATTTCAAGTCAAACGGAGGCCCAGTTTGAAGATCTGTATTGGAATCAAATCTTGTAATAGTTAGATTTAATTTATTTCAGATGTAATCGCATCTGAGGGGCCACGAGAATTTATTTGTTTATTTATTTATTCTCGTATTGATGTGATTTATTATGTGTGCACTAGTAAATAATAGGAAGCATGCCTATTTGCTTTAATTATTTACTTTTATAAGCATGTTGCAATTTAATTTTTGAGCATGTCTTATGTGATTTATTTTATGTTTTAAATTATGTCTATAAATTCCGGGATCATATTAATTTATGATGGAATTTTGGGTGTGACATAATTTATGGGAACATAAAATAATGTGTGCGCATGAAACCTTTAGAATTAAAAATACTAAGTTGGATTTTGGTTCTTTTCTAACCAAGATCATTAGACCTCCACAAATACGGCCTCTCATTAGAAGTGATGCATTTCGAAGCGTAAACGTCTACTTCAGTAGCTTGCGTTAGAAATAATTTACTAGTTTTAATGCGATGAGGTTTCTAAATAAAACATTTAGTTTAATATGAGAAGTGGGAGCCTCTGAGCAAACGTCTACTTCAGTAGCTTGCATTGAGACAACTTTCACTGGTCTCTAAGATTAATCTAAATGGGATAACAAAGGATGTTAAGAGCAGGACGCATGGGTCTAGTACGTATGTCAAATCGCCTTTTAATGTCCGGAGTTAGGCTTGTGGTTACTTTGGCTTAGATGTTGCCTGAGCACAACTCATGCATGAGATCCCTGCTCAAGATAGGTGAACATGGTCTAAAGATCTCCAATATTAATTTCTTTTGCCGGTGGATACCTGGCATGGAGAGAAATTAAAGGACCTATTTTGGTCTGGTCGAGCGTTTGCCGTAAACGTCTACTTCAGTAGCTTGCGGTGAATTAGCTTGGGCAATTGGAGGGAACAAATTGCATTGTTTTATCTAAAGGTTCTATGCATATTTGTTTCAATTGTTCGTAGTATGTGCTTACTTTAATTCGCTTATTTGTTTTCAGATATGTCTATTATTATATCACTCATCAATTCAATCGTAAACAATTCTTTGACTGGTCCGAATTTTCCTGGATGGAAAATTGACATTGTCAAGCTCTTGGATTCATTTGGACATTTGTTTGTTCTGCAAACTCCCTGTCCGAGTTCGCCAACTGATACATCTTCCGATGAGGAGCGTGCACAGTATCACATGTGGATGTGATTGAATGGCATGGCCAGACAATATATTTTGGCTGGTATGTCAGATGCACTGCGTCCTCGTTATAGCGATGTATGGTTTGCGTGTGACATTATGCGACGTCTTGACGTGGCATATGGTAGACTCGATAGACATGCTAGATCCAGTCTTATCAAGCGTATTGTAAGACAGAAAATGGGTCAGAACTGTTCGGTACGTGAACATGTGGAATCACTCATCCAGCTCATAGATGAGTACACATTAATGGGTGGTCAAATTGACAATGATGTCAAAATTGACTTGATACTCAACACGTTACCGAAGTCATTTGATGACTTCAGAATTTCTGTTGAGAAAAACAAGAGTGAGTATACTGTTCACAGTCTACTCAAGGATCTTGTATCAACAGATGCTTCTTCAGTCTTTTCTGTGAGTCACTCTGATTTGCTTCCGAGTCAAAAGAGTGATGTCAAAGAAAAGAGGAATGAAGGAAGCAGTGGGAGCAGTCTTGCCTTATCAGTTCGTTCTAGATCTCTTGCTAGAAGTTCTTATAATGACATGAAGAAGAAGAATGATAAAGGAGAGAACAAACGAAAGAAAGATAACAAGAAGGACAAATGTTTCAAGTGTGGCAAGAAGGGACACTGGAAAGTAAATTGTCCAAGTTTGGTAACTAAGGGACAAGGTACGTCATCCTTTGCATTGCTTGTTGAAACATGTTTAGTATCGGTTTTCTACTCCTTAGTGGGTAGTGGTAACTGAGGTCACTAATCGTGTTTGCTACACTTTGCAAGGAATCAAGCTTAAGGCTTGAAGATGGCGGGATTACCATCTCCAAGATTGATGCTGGAAGTTGCTACTTCAGCTGATGGAGATTTTACTTTAAATATATGTTAAAAACTCTGTTTTAATTCAAGTTTCTGAAGAGATGTTGTTTTGGTTTTGATAAACATATCTTTCATCTATTGTAATGGATTATCAGTTATTCGATAGAGTTTATCTATCATGAATGAATAACAGTGTTTTCTATTATAGATGATTATCTCTTCATTACTTGATTACATAAACTATCAGTGTTCTAAAGGTATAATTTAAAGAATCTCTATAGAGATAGGTTACATCAGTCTGAGTAGTTTTAAGTAATTCATGGAATTATGGATTCAATCCAGGTATTCCTAAGAATGGTACTTATGACAACTACTTAGAGGTATAAGATGGTAACCAGGCCTTTTAATAGGCGATTGTATCTCTATAGGTCATTTCGTGTTTGCTCTGGTTTGCTGATTTGAGTCTACTTCCGCAGTTTCCTTAACAGGCATTGATACTGTAATCATTTAAGATTTGGATATGTTTATCTAGTTCACTACAAGTCTTAGTCTCTTGCTTTAATCAAGAGCGTTCAAGACTGAGGTAGAGAATAAGTTAAACAAGACCGTAAAAACATTATGGTTCATTCATAATGGTATATCTTAAGTGATGGAGTTTTACAGTATCTGGCATAGCAAAGGGATTGCATCCCAGTTAACTACATCTATTATTCCTCGATTGGGATAGTGTAAAACAAAATAAGATTCTTTAAAAGTTTATAAGTTATGCCAGCGTTGCCAAATTTTTGTTTTTTGGAAGAGCGCCAAAAGCAGTTTTGTGTTTGCTTAATCTAGTGTCTTCTAAATCAGTTTCAAATACCCTAGCAAACCTTGACTCTGTCAAAAGGGCAATGATGGGTAATTCGGCTGTTAAGCTGATATAGGAAACTGATTGGCTGGAAGAAAGGTTTAAGTTAGTACTGCTTTGTGGGCTATTCCAGATAAACGAAAAGGATGGATGCTTTGTATATCCTAGATACAAGCAAGTTGCATGGGATGAAACCATGAATCCAAATGTGAGTTTGTTCTCTAACGTTTTAGAGAAGACAATTCAAATCCATCAGGAAATACCCCGTGGCATATTGAGCATACCTTGGAAGGTATGGTACCAATTGCACGGTCACCTGTGCAAGGTGGTAAACTACAAATTAATGCACCATTAACTGACAACATAAAAAGAGCGTCGTTGCAGTGGGAGGTTGCCTTAACAGGCTAAAAGGTACTGGTTTGTGGAAACAGTCTCTGGACTTGTTCCCAGCTTAACGAACAACATTGTACTTATCCCTTAAAGCGCAACGAAGCTGTTAAGATAAACGATGTGGCTTAATAACGTCAAGTCATGGATTCAGAAATGAATCCGTAAAGGTTATGGTTGTGGATCAGTGGTTGCCAAATAGCTTACCAGTCAGTGGTTGCCAAATAGCTTACCAGCTATAAGTAACTGATTGATATACAAGGAAAGAAATGCTCGAATGGTAACCTAGTATATTCGAATATCTAGGTTAGTGAGTAAGGTATGTTTCACAACAAGACTTTCTCACTGGTTGCAACTGTTAAACCCATTCAAATTCTTTTAACCATAACAGCACATATGAATCTAAATATCTGGAAGATATGTGACGTCATCCGTATTTTATAAACGGGTACCTTGATAAAAGGTGACGACATCTGTATGCGACAATCAGATAAGTTATGTGCAGCATCATGTCTGGAAGCCAAGGAAGTTCAAGTGTGAACTTAAATGAGCTTCAGAGGACATGAGACAGACATTTCGATATTGTCTATCGAGAATGAAAGTTTCATGTACCAGTTATGTGTCAGCAGAAGCGTGGTTTTCCTTGCACATTATGTAGATAGTATTTTCACTTTCGGAAACGGAGTGGAGATATTGTCAGGCATAAAGGATGGTTATCCGAACAGTTTCAGAAGTAGGACTTATGAGATTTTGGAACATCTTTTGAATTAAGGTCTTGCGTTGTCACAAGAAAAGGATGTTCAGGTATCTCAAGTTGCTTAAATTGATTCTGTGGTGAGTCGTTCATAACAAGAAAGATTGTTGTCTTTCTATATTGTAAATGAACGAAGTTAGATATCTGTTATGCTATAAGCATGTTAGACAGATATCAGTTCAACTCTGGATAGACTTATTAGTTAATGAATGAGCCTTATGAGTTGAATGGCATGGATATCCAGGAGGATCATAAAGAAAGGAAATCGACCTCTAACTATGTGTTGGCCTTGGAGGAGGAGTTATAGGAATCTAACACAGAAATGTGTTGGGAATTCCAGTATGAAGGCTGAGTTTTTGTTAGCTTCATTAGCTTCGCATGAAGCAGTATAGCTCCGATGCCATCCTCTAGAGGTGTGTGTTCTGAGTTTGCCTAATTAGATCACAAGGAATTGTGATTATGTTGGTGCAATGACAAACTCATGGGAACCCAAGACTCACAAGGTGGTGAAACACATAGGATGTGTGGTATCACATCATACGAGAAATCGTGACAAGAGGTGACCCGAATGTAGTGGGAGTGATTGACAGTATAGACACACTTAATACTTTGGTAAAGCAATGGTATTATGCTTTAAGTATAAGTGGGAGATTGTTGGGATTATATACTGAAAGCATATATGATTAAGTGTTTTGTACACTGGTCTTCATATATGTTGCCGCAACAATGCTCGCTGTCTGATAGAACAAACATACAACGAACCATAATATCCTATTATCTCGCCTATAGGAATGATCATATGGTGTGTAGGAGATCACAGAGGATCATATGAATTGTTTGACCTAGCGAGATATAAACAGTATCACAGCTGAGACGGTCCCTGGATAGGCTGTTAGTCTAAGCTGCGGCACATCGGTTCATAAGTGGGCTTATCCTGGCTACTTGATGTGTCGGTACATGGTTATGTATTGATGGGATCACAGTGGGATGTGCCATTCACATTGACATACAAATGAGCCAGATCCCTAACATACTTCCTATGATCTTAAACCTAACTGAAGGATAAAGGGCACACACAGATTGACCACACTTTGATTTACTAGAGTGGCGAGTCTTACATGTACTCTAATACTTGTATTTTGGGTGTTGGTAATTTGTGTGTGGCCTGCTTAGTCTGGACGTTTTGGTAAGCATATCCGTTTCAGGATGGTGACATTCCCTGAGGAGCTCACAAGGTTCATTATGCTAAACCCTGCAGGTTGAATTATTTAATTCAGGCATAAGTGAAAAGGAGTGAGTGGTATTACTCAGGAAATAAGAGATTAATTAATTGTGGCTAATTGTCATAGGCCAAATTAATTAATGAATGTCTAAAGCCTTAAATATGTGGATCATGTTAGTTTGGTGCAACCCGTTCCTAATAATGTGGTAATAAAGGGGCGAGTCAGCATTTTTACCGTGGTGAAGGTTAAAACAATGTTTTATTAATTAATTATGTTCTGGGTTGAACAAGGAAGGATTAATTAATAAAGAGGGCCCACTTTATTATTTGCATCTGATCCCTGGTCTGGTCCATTAACTGCTCAGAGCCCATTAGGGTTAGGGTTTCTCAAAACCCTAACACTATATAAAGGTCTCCTCTCTATTAGATCACAGAGTAGAAAAACAAGAGTTGTAAAAACTAGGGTTTTTCAGTATAATTTGAGAGAGGGGGCGACGGCTGATCCTGTAGGGAGAACTTGATCGTTTTCTCCAGATCTCGGATCCAACTTGGTAGATAATCCTCACCAAATTTCCAAGGAGCAAGGGAACAGATCAGAAGATCAGATCTGTATGAACAACCGCTCCACGCTAGCGTCCAAGATCCAAGATCCAGATCTATTTCATCGTTGTTATTCTCCGATCTGTCCTGTAGATCGAACAGTGAAATCAGGTATTCTCTAGATATATCCTATGCAATTAATTTTGTAGGAGCATGCATAGGATTCGCATGGTTTATTTAATTGAAATTTATTCCTGGTATCCTAAGAATGACCCTTGGCAAGAAATTCATAATGGCAACTCGTGTTGTCCATCGTAGACTCAAACCCTACATAATGGCGGCCATCTTCTGCCATGAGATGAACTTTTCCTTGTTGTACTTTGGAAGAGTATGGTTCATCTTGGCAAGATTTGTGTTCCTGAGCTAAACAAACAACAAAAACCGTGCAAGGAAAATGTAGATCTAGTCGAAGCGACTCAGAAGCAGCATGTCTTATGACAGGAGAGGACTAACCTAAACAGATGCAGCGGAATGTAAACTTATCTTGCACTTAGTTTCTTTACCAAATATTTTAGCTCGGTGTTGTTCTTAAGATTGTTTTCAGATATACTCTAGCAACTTGAGGTTGCTAGGTTTTAAATTGATGAACATAAACAATTAAATAGTAAGTAAGAACACAATATTTATGGTGGTTCGATCTATAAGATCTACGTCCACTCCTCAGCCGCATCGCTGAGAATTTCACTAAAATGATATTTGAAGTACAAGGAATCGCCGAACACTTGTAGTAGGCGGTGAGCTTTCCAGCCAACCACTACAAAGCTATCCCCCGTTACTTTGATCTCTTCGGTCAGCAGCTGCGGAGAAGTCAAGGGCACACCTTCGTAAAACTCCTCCTTGCTGCAATGGAAGCGCTTTAAAGTTCCTTCCTGAACTTTACTAGGGTTTTCGGCAACAGCCCGTGAGAGTCAATCTCTTTTCAGAGATGTGACTGCTGGATGCTTCCTAGAATGGAAGTTATCCCAATGATTAGATTCTTGAACAAAGTTAAAGAATCTCTTCAAGATAGTGTCAGATATTCTATGGGGGGGACACTATGGTTGTTGAGAGCTTTGGATACTTCTCTTTAAGAGGCTCTCAACTGACTACTCTCTTTTTCTTTTGTTCGCTTTTGTCAAAGGAATCTCTTTTCGCTTTGCAGATGTTCAGGTGTTTGAATGCGTTGTAGTTTGAGTACTAGTAGTGTCTCTCTCTATTGGACTTCTCTTTTATATCTGGAGATCAAACTTTGAATCTCCAGACCCGTTAGACACAACGATCTTCTCCGTCCAAAAGAGATTCTTTCTTTTTCGTCTTTTCTGGCGTGGTACAGTGATTTTATACCTACTTCGGGTAAGGCTTTCATTCTTTGTTGTACCTTCTGTCAGAACGAGCGTCTTTAGCAAGTGTATGCTGAGTATCTCCGTGCTTAGCAATCTATCGGAGAATGCTTGGAGTACTCTGCTAAGCCTTTTGATTGCTGAGCTCTTCTAGCAATCTGCTAAGCCTTTTGATTGCTGACCTCTTCTAGCAATCTTTTAAGTGCTAGCGAATGTTGACTCCTTCAGCATTCTGCTATCACTTGATATCTTGCTTCTTGATTGCTATTGCTTCTAGCAATCTCCTGAGCATTAGCAAATGCTAATTCCTTTAGCATTTTGTTGTTCCTTTGTTTCCGACTGCTGAATAAGTAATCCTAGCAGTCTCTTCCTTCAGCATATGATTGCTAGCATCTTAGCAATCATTCTTCTTTGCATTTGACTGCTAGCTTCTTTGCAGTCACTTCGTCTGCTGACTTCTCTAGCATTTTCGAAGTTGCTTGAAATCAAATTTTTCTTCGTTCCATTTGCTGAAACCTTCAGCAATCTTCTCAAGCACTTCTAATCTATTACAGCTCAAAATATTTCATATTCAGGACGTTACAAAAGAGTTGCTAGACTATGCTAGACTTCTGAAATGATCGATCAACTAAATAAGCTTTGATTCAACAAAACTTTTACAATTTGATCCTAAGGAGGGAATTTACAACATTAATCTAGGAATTATTCCCAACAGATTTGAATACTGAAAGCTTTATGATTGGAATGTACATGGAATCATGAATGTTGTATGTTCATCTCCTGTCTGAATTAACAAACATGTATTGCAAATGCTCTTATTCTCTTATCTCGTCGATAGGGAGATCATATAGTGTGTAGTAGATCACAAATGATCGTATGGATTGTTTGACCTAGCGAGATATAAACTGTTATCATAGCTGAGACAATCCTAAGATAGACTGTCGGTATAGGCTGCAGCATACGCGATAATAAGCAGCTTATATTGGTCACTGCTGGTGCGTGACGTACGTATTGATAGGATCTAAGTAAGGATTGATTTCTTTATCTGACATTAAAGGAATCTTGATTTGATGGCTTAACAGAATCCTAAGCATAATGATGGTATAGAGGTATACACGGATTTGTGTATCACTCTGAGATACTATGATGGAGTGTCTTTGTGGCACTCTACATTTGTATCTTAGGTGATAGTAGTTTGTGCATGAACATTTGTGACTGGAACTTGGTAATCATATCCAGTATAGGATGGTGACATTCCCTGAGCAACTCAGAAGGTTTATTATGTTAAAGTCCTACAGGTTGATTAAGTTCAAACATAAATTAAAATGTTGAGTGAATTGACTCAGAAATAAAAGATCTTAATTAATTTATTGTCTTGTCAGTGTTTAAATTAATTAATGGACATCTGTAGCCTTTGATATCGAAATATACCAAGCCCATGCAACCCGTTCTTCATATCGTGGTAACAAAGATGTAGGACAATATTGATTCTGTGGTGGCATGAATCAATAAGAATTATTTAATTATATTTTTGGTTGAATATGGGAATTGATTAATTGATAGAGCGTCTTTACTATTTGCATATTGATCCCTAGTCTGGCCCATGAAAAGCTCAAGCCCATTAGGGATCAGAACTTCCTATAAATACCCTCTGGCTCTAAGATCACAATACAACACAAGATCATAAGTTGTTGAGCAGCAAACAAGATATTTGGGAGCTACAATAGGGGATTTTGATTTGAGAGAGGGAAGGAAATTCTGCATCTTAATAGGCACAAAATCCGGATGGAATCTTCACTAAAGATTCGAATCAGAGCAAGGGATACAGATCAGAAGATTAGATCTGGAGGATATTTTCTCTTCTTTTCTCTCTGAAGGAATTTATTTTTATTAAATTCAGAGATTTAATTCCTTAATCTTGTAGGATTAAATCTTGTTGCGCAATAAAAAAGATTGAAGATCAGAATCTCTACGCAACCAGTTCAGAGTTCATACAATCTATGCATTTCAGTAGGAGCATGATAGAATTTATTATAGGCATAAAAATTTATTTTAGATATCCAATATTCAGCCTGGGTTATGGATTAGCAATTGAGTTTGCAAAAATCCCTTCAATTGGTATCAGAGAAGGTTGAGTTTATTAGCTCTATCGGTAAAATAATATTGCTTGTAATTATGAATGATTATTATTATTGAATTTTAATGATTGTTTGGATTGTATAGTTTTTGTTCATGGTGGTTCTTGAGTTAATCCGCCTATTTATGAGGATTTGTTTTTTATCCACAAGGTAAAATAGTGGTTAGATTTATTTTTTCTATTGTATTAGGATTGTTTTTTTTCCGTAAAAATCAATTATAAACATATCACTAATAATAAAAAGATGAAAAAGCGATGATCACGAAGAATAAAAACAACCGTAGGCACCGACGGCCAATGCAGCAGCACCGATAGATAACTGTGGTACGTGCATGCAGCCATGCACAACAAGCAGCCACGTGGTCTTTGTGTGGCATCACATAGTGCTAGTGGTGCAGACGCATCGACCGACGAGGGTGGGCAGCTAGCAGCGGTGGTGCGCAGATGGCGGTGTTGGATTTTGTATACAGAAAGCATTTATTACAATGAGTATACATTCAACTTTATTTTCTATCTGTTAAACAAACTCACATGCGAGTAACAATGGTATCCTCTTATCTCACCGATAGGGGACGATCATATGACATGTTGTAGATCGCAGAAGACAGTATGATCACCTGACCTAGTGAGATATAAATATTATCACAACCAAGATAGCGTTGAGGATAAGTCTGTTGGCATAGGCTGCAGCATAGTCGGAAAGAAGTGACTAGTCTTGATCACTTGATATGCTGGTACGTGCGGTTGTGTATCAGTTGGACCACAGTGAGATGTATTCTTCTGTCTGACATTAGAGAATATAAGATCTCGTTCTTGATAGAGTCCAAACCCTAACAAAGGTTCAAGGGTATGCACGGGTTGACTGTTGCTTTAACTTGCTATGGTGGAGAGCCTGAGTAACGTGATCGTATACCCACCTCTTGGGTAACAATAGTTTGTGTAGTACACTCTGAGTCTGGAGTTAGGTTACCATATTCGAGTAACCCGCAGGCTTATTCAATATGAGGAAAGCTTGTCAGAAGCTCCAATTAATTAACGAATGTCCAGTAACCTTAAATATGGGGATTCTCAAGAAAATGTAGCTCTTTCTCATAACGTGGTAATAAAGGGGTAGGTCGGTATTAATTCTATGGTAAAAAAGAATTAATATTAATTAATTAATTGTGTCCTAGGTTGTGGACATGAAAAAATTAATTAATTTATAGGCCCACTTTATTATTTTCATTAGGTCACAGGTCTGACACAAATTATATGCTGAAAAGAACCCATTAGAGTTTTATCCTAGGTTTATAAATAGCTAATTCTCTTCTCAAATTTAAGAAGTCACAACAATTGAAACCCTAGAGAGGAGAGAGAGGGCGGCACATACTGCAGTGGGAGAAAGAGATTTGACTCCGTCTCTGCAGCACAATCTTGTGGAATCATCACCAGTACCAAGATTGAATGCATTGGGATACAAATCTTAAGATCTAATCTAGAGAACAACATTCTTCTTCTTTTCTATGTTGATTAAATCTTGAAATTAGGTTTTGTTATAATTTCTTATTCCGCAGATTTAATCAAATCGCGTAGTGGAATTGCATGTTTGGATTCAAAATGAAAGATCGTTTCAGACCCTACAGAGTTAAGGTAATTCTAATATCCATTATTGGTCCCTTATGATCAGTGTCGTCGTGGTTACAATAAAGTACACACACGAAGTGCAGCGGAATAGATTGTGTTTCCTTGTATTTAGATTATTCTCAACTCTGTTTTAGTTAAAGTTTACTTAGGTTACCTTTTTCCGTTATACACTAGCAACTTGGTCACTAGGTTTTAAAACATACTAGCTCGGAAAGCAGTAACATCAAGACAACACACAATTTATAGTGGTTCGATCAAATGATCTACGTCCACTCCTTAGCCGAATCGCTAAGAATTTTACCAGAAAGTATACGGTGTACAAAGAGTTGCCTTTCCTGTTAAGCAATCAGCCGTCGATAGGTCTGTCTGCTTTACAGCTATCTTCCGATACTCCAGACTTTTTAGGTGTGGCTCCGGCTGAGTCAAGGGCGCACCTTCGTAAAACTCGCTTTCACCACTCGCTTGGAAGAGTTTAAAGTTCCCTCTGAACTATCGTGTGTTCTCGGCTTCAATGCCCGCCTTAATCAATTTCTTCACAAGAAATTGACTGCTGGATGCTTTCCTTAAAAAGAAAGTGATCCCAATGATTGAAGATTAGTGAATCAGTTCAAGAATCACTCAGAAGAATGTCAGACGTGTAGTGAGACACTCAGAATGTTGAAGGCCTTTTGATATCTCTGGATTATACCTTCCAACTGGACTGCTCTCTTGCCTTTTTTTTGCTTTTTGGAATCTTTGGTATATCGAGTTTTGGTTAGAGAGTGAGCCGCTTCTGCATCTTCATTTGACTTTCCTTTTATAGTTGTGTCCTCGAAGTTTGAGTCGGCAGATCCGTTTAGACACAACGGATCTTTCTCCTTAAATGCAGGTAGCTTTTTACTAACTTTTCTGCTTTTGCACAGGCTTTTCCGTCCTACTTCTGACTGGCGAATCGTCGCGTGTTGGTCAGAATGGCGGTGTAGCAGTTGTTCAGGTTTGCTTTGCTGAGCTTCTACTGGTACGGGATGCTGGATCTCTTTCAGCATACTTCTGGACTCAATGCGCAGCAAGTGCTTTGTCTGCTACTCTGACTTTGGTTTGCTAGCATCTTCAGCAGTTTAGGACGTGTTTGTCAAATGCTGACTCCTTAGCATTATTTTATTGCTAGCAGTCTTCCTTTAGCATTCTTTGATGTTTGCTGAGATACTTCCAAGCAACCTATTCTATTACAACTTGATGTTTACTCTATACAGGACATTACATAAGTTGCTAAGCTATGCTAATGTTTAGCAATGATCGACCATCTACTAAAGTTTGATCCAACAAAACCTTTTACAATGAGATCCTAAAGGTAATTCATGAATATTTTCCCAACAATTTCCCCCTTTTTGGTGCGATCAAAGCATATTAGGGATTGCTGAGACTTAGCTTAGAAGTTCTGAGTTACAACGAAATTTCTAGACACACTATCTCAGAGTCTTTCTTTGCTTTAAGTCATTAAAAAAATTATTACAAGCTAATCATTCAGCAACCATTTAAACATCCCTGGTTTATCTTTCCGGATTCTGATTCGTTGAGTACACAGAAAGTGTATTTCAACTATTGTTCACACTCGGAAAATCAGAATTTAGACAATAAGATTTTGTCATGATTTTGATGATTTTATATATGATTTTGCAATTACAAGTTTAGAGAAATCATTTCAGAATCATGGTAAAAAAATGATAGAGAGTGACCTTAGTTCTGAGCATCTGGTGGAGGTTTTGGCTTCTCAAGAGACTCAACTTTCTTTATCGTCACAACCATTAGTTTCTCCATCTGTTCAATACGTGCTGGTTGGTCTTCTCTCTGTTGTTCTTCTAACTTCATCCTCCGTTCCATCATTGCACGTTCAAATTCTTTTTCTTTCATCAGCAGCTCAGCTTCCTCTGCTTTTATCCTTGCTTGTTCAACAATCCTTCTTTCTTCCCCCTCTTTGAGAGCATCCAAAACAAAAGTGGAGAAAGACTTGTGTGCATCAAGATCGACGCTGAGAGTCATCACATTTGTTTACACCCTAGACACGGTTTCTTTTGCATGTGTGATCTTGGTAGCGACTTGACCAACTTGTTGCTGAACCTCTGAAACAGAGGTTTTCACTTCAGAGATTGCTCCACGGACATCAGAAACCTCTTTCAGGACCTCTTCATTGAATCTGGCTTGCTGGATATCGCGTTGATGTAGAGCATTATGAAGTATGTTGACAAGAGATTGGAAGCTTACTTGGACTGGTTCGGCGGTAATGGGACTGTTAGAGATAACTATTTCAGTACCGCTTGCTAATGTAGGAGCTTCACCATCTTCTCTTTTGACTCATGTAACAATTGCAAATGTTTGATCTGCTACTTCAACTCTTTGTGTGGCGACATCAAGAACCACATTGGTATCTACTTCCATGGACTCACTCACTATATTCCGATCGAGATTTGAGTCATAACCTTGTGTTTCAGAGACTTGAAGTGAGGTTGCAGCTCGAGTGTATTCTTTCTGAAAGTTAATAATTTTGAGATAGTCTTGTCTCCTGGCCTCCTTTTCTTTTTCTTCTTCGATCGCGGCTAGTTCGAGACTTCTAACTCGCAACTTCTCCTCATAAGCAGCTTTCTGCTTCCGATAAGCAATCATTGCAGCCCTTTGTCGTTTGGTTAGTTCCATGTGGGCCAAGGACTTCTTATCTGGAGCAAACTGTGATCTGGGCAGGGTCTGAGATGGAAGAAACTTCCTGTGAGTGTGGATGGCTTGCAATCGAGCAATTACTTGTTGATCAGTATATTGTTTTGTGTAGGAGGGCTGGTCCATCCACTCATTTGCCCAGGTTTCTTCGGAACGCCAGAAATTAAGACATTTTCTAGCGATAATAATCATCATTTCCTCAAAACAGAGTTCATGCATGATGTAGTCATAAGTTTTCCATCGTCAAAATTGAGTACCAAGCACTTTGCCTTCTTCTATTTATTCGTGAATCTCAACATAGAAGACTCCTGCAATGTCCCTATTTACTTCTTGCTCTACGAAGGCTAAGATCTCATCACTCCAATCTCGGAGATCAGCATTCATATCTTCATTAATCGAGACAACAGCACACCACTGTGCTACTCTTCGTGAGCGAAAGAGTTTGCCAGGTAAACCATCAAATGGAATCGTCAGTTGTTCATTCCTCAAAGTGGGGTATTTTCGTAGAGTTTTGGCATCAAATACCTCGATAGATTCCCCCTCAAAATCAGATTCTGATGAGCAGGTGGACTCGTCCAAAAACCCAGCAGAGGAGATTTCTTCTTCTATTGCCTCTTCTGCTTGATCTTCATTACTAGCATCGACTATTGTCTCCTTAGTATTATGGAATTCTTCAGCAGTACCTGCCATAGTTTCGTCAGCTGCAGTAGATTCTTCAGCAGTTGTTTTCATAGAATCGTCAGCTGCAGTAGATTCTTTAGTAGTGTCTTTCCCTGTTTCTTCAGTGATTTGCTCCGATTCAGTCTCAATAGTGTTTTCCTTAGCAACATGCTCTGTATCTGCGCTTTCCTTAGAGATTTCTGATGGCCCTGCATCCTTATCTCTGGGATGTATATCTCTTGTCTCTGTTCGTGGCGCGTCCTCCTCTGCGCTACTGCCTTGATAAGATGTAGCAGTGGGTTCGCGAAATTGAACCAATTTGCATTTGGAGTGTTTCGTGGCATTGAAAGCGCCAGATTGAATCAGCGTATCTAGCTCTTTATCAGTCATGCCGTCTGCTGCAGTTGTAATCTTGGTAGTGTTGCTGACTGCAATAGGGTTATCCATTTCTTTTTCTGTCAAAGTAGAGTCTATTTTTGTCTTCCCTTTCTTTGCTGCTCTGCTTAACTCTTCAGCAGCTTCCTCATCGGGTGTTTGACTAGTATTCTCCTTTTGATTCTCTCTTTCTAGATGAGATCTTTTTACTCTCTCGAAGTTCAGATCTCTTCCTTCGAATGTGATTCTATCCATCTCCTTTCTGTATTCCTTCATTTCCTGTGCCTTAATTTTTTCTGCTCGCCTTCTTTTAGCGTCACGTACGTCTTTCACATGTTCATCAAAACTTTTAGATGATAGGGGTGAATCAGATACTTTTTCAGTAGTGACAGCGGCTAGCTCAGCAGTTTTGCGTAGGCGTTGACGACTATACCTTCTATTTCTGGTGGGAGCAATATCCTTTTGTTGTTCAGAAGAAATTGGAACAGCAAGTTGACCAATCACGAGTGGCTGTTGAAGTGCGGCCCTTTGGTCCATAATCTCCTCAATCTGTTCGGTCGGTATCTCTCCGAGAGCTACAATATCATCAAGCTCTTTAAAGCACTGCTCCGTTTCAGCGTTCTGAGTTAATACTGCTATTTCCTCAGCAGAGATAGGTGATGCTATCTACAATACTTGTTCGCCTAAGGAACGTTCTTCTACTTCCTAATCCGAAGTGGGCTTGTCCGCAGCCACATTGGATTTACCAGTCAGCTTCTTTGGCTTCTTGAAATTAAGAGGGTTGGCTGCTTTTCGTGTGATTGGAATGAAATCAGTGGAGAGCAACTTCACTCCTTGATCAATTTTCGTTGAATGCATGACCAATTCTAGAAACTTGTTTATATTCAACCCAAAATTAACATTTGATGAAAAAGTTCCATCCACAGACATGTGGTCATTCTTCTTGGCGTGCTCTGCCCATCGTTCGAAGAAAAACTCAGCCCAATTTCCCTTCACTTTGTCTGTGAGAGCCATCATTACTGCATATTTCTTAGCAGAAAGTTTAGAATATGATCCGGCGTCACATTGGAACATCTTGATCACCAATTTGGCAAGAATTTTAAATTCATCCTGTAGGGTGTTAATGGGTGTGGCAGCCCGGAATGTGATCTCGTGACCTTTCCTATCCTTCATTACTTCAGGCTTCTTCCATGAATTCCAACGTCTTTCCATCTCATCATAATCCGTTACTTTGTAATGAGATATACGTTCCCCCTTATTCCGAAGACCAAAAGTTTTAGCAAGAACTTCGGCACTTACTTCAATGATACTTCCATAAACACAAGTTTTAAAAGATTTTCCATCTTCACTCATGACTGCTCTGGCATAAAATTCAGAAATCATATGCGGATGAAAATGCATGGGTTCAGCGGATAAGTATTGAGTTACCTGTTCGCTATCGAGAATATCCATTATCCAATCTGGGATATGTTCAGCAGCAAGACGTTTATATAGAATGCGATCCTTCATGATTTGAGCCAAATGCCTCTGCTCCTTTGTGTGGCCGGCATAGGATTTCTTCCGAGCCATCATAACAAGCAGTCCATATGATATTGAATCATCAACATCTTCTTTCTTTAGAATCCCAGTAAACCCTGGTGCATGCTGCATATGCAAGGGTTCTCCAGAATTTGGTGGAAAATTGAAGGGAGGTGGTTCATTAGATTCAAAGCGATGGTTCTGACAAGTAGATTTCTGGGATGATGAGGCTATAGAATCTGTGGCCATGTCTGTGAGGGAGAATCTGGAGTAATTTTTCAACTAATACGGAGACTTTAGAATTGGGGATTTTGCTCTAACTTTTGAAAAATGAGAAGAAAATGAACAGTGATCAGAGCAAAGGTAGGGTTAATTTTGAATGTGAGATCTAACGGTTGAGGGAAAGTCTGCGAAGTGTTAGATCAACGATTCAGAACAAACGCGTCTTTCCATATAGCTTCCCATGCTTTGAGATACACTCAAGTGCTTCTGACGTGGCGTCTCCTTAGTTGATGTTGCCGTTTGCATGCATTAATTACGCCTTATCGGGTCCCATCAAGTTTGAATTTTGAGTCATCCCGCCTTGATTTCGGATATGTTGTTGTTTCTGAACTAGCAGCCGTTCAAGGATGCTGATGGAGGATGGTCCTTCTCAGCATTCTAATTTTCAGCAACTTCTAAAGATCTGCTAAGTCTATGAGAACTCTTATTTGAAAAATGTGATGATGAGATCCTCGAACTTTTCAATACTCCTTTCTCACTATTGCTGGAAAAAATGATTTGACTTCCCATGCATACACGTCAATCCCTTTATTAGCGACGTTTCGTATTCCAAGAGGTGAATCATTGCGATCTTCAGACAGATTTTTCTCTTCTCGTCATAAATGGGAAATTCTCTATACATACCTCCGTTTGAGATTATCCAAACATCTCAATTATCCTTCTTTCCTGATTCATATTTTCAATCTTCTTTTCCTCAAGAAAGTCAGGTCCCTTCAATTAAATAAATCATACGATCCTGTGCATGCTCCTACAAAATTAATTGCAGAGGATAGATTTACAGAATACCTGATTTCACCGTTTGATCTACAAATCTAGATCGGAGCCAATAACGGTGAAATAGATCTGGATCTGAATCTGAACGCCGGCGATGAACGGTTGTTCCTACAGATCTGATCTTCTGATCTGTTCCCTTGCTCCTTGGAAATCTGGTGAGGATTATCTGCCAAGTTGGATCCGAGATCTGGAGGAATCGATCAGTTCCTCCCACAGATCAGCCACCACCGTCTCTCCCAATTTCAATGTACTGAAAGTCTAACATGATCTGATGGAGAGAAGGCCTATATATAGTATTAGGGTTTTGAGAAACCCTAATCCTAATGGGCTGTGAGCAGTTAATGGGCCAGACCAGGGATCAGATGCAAATAATAAAGTGGGCCCTCTTTATTAATTAATCCTTCCTTGTTCAACCCAGAACATAATTAATTAATAAAACATTGTTTTAACCTTCACCACAGTAACAATGCTGACTCGTCCCTTTATTACCACGTTATTAGGAACGGGTTGCACCAAACTAACATGATCCACATATTTAAGGTTTTAGACATTCATTAATTAATTTGGCTTATGACAATCAGCCACAATTAATTAATCTCTTATTTCCTGAGTAATGCCACTCACCCCTTTTCACTTATGCCTGAATTAAACAATTCAACCTACAGGGTTTAGCATAATGAACCTTGTGAGCTCCTCAAGGAATGTCACCATCCTAAAACGGATATGCTTACCTAAACGTCCAGACTAAGCAGGCCACACACAAATTGCCAACACCCAAAATACGGGTATAAGAGTACATGTAAGACTCGCCACCATGGTAAATCAAAGTGTGGTCAATCTGCGTGTGCCCCTTATTCTTCAGTTAGGTTTAAGATCATAGGAAGTATGTTAGGGATCTGACTCATTCATATGTCAATGAGAATGGCACATCCCACTGTTGATCCCATCAATACATAACTATGTACCGACACATCAAGTAGCTAGGATAAGCCCACTTATGAACCGATGTGCCGCAGCTTAGACCGACAGCCTATCCAGGGACTGTCTCAGCTGTGATACTGTTTATATCTCGCTAGGTCAAACGATTCATATGATCCTCTGTGATCTCCTACACACCATATGATCATCCCTATAGGCGAGATAATAGGATATTATGGTTCGTTGTATGTCTGTTCTATCAGACAGCGAGCATTGTTGTGGCAACACATATATGAAGACCAGTGTACAAAACACCTAATCATATATGCTTTCAGTATACAATCCCAACAGGACTCTCCTCCACGAACCATAGATATCAGACGCAATCTGATTCTGGATGAGCCAGGTCTGGATAGGTATTATATAGACGATTGGGATGTGGCAGTGAAGATCATGTCTTCGTTGTAGTGGGGGGGCTTTCGCAATTTGTGTGTGCAACTCCTCACCGTTTTCAAGAGGAAGTGTTGAGGGATTTCCTCAGTGATTGCCATGTGGAACCGAACGCAATCTATGGGGTGTTCCATGATAAGCTTGTCCATTGGACCCCTGACACCTTTGCAGTTGATTTCGGGCTTCCTCGAGGTCCGTTGTCTGTAGAGGACTATCTTGCAGAGGAAGTGGCTCCAGAGTGGCTGGCATGGGAGAAATGGTGTCATTCTCCTCGTTTTGATTTCAGCCCTGACGTTCCTGCCTCTGGCCTCCAGACTTCATATTGGGTTATGTTCCGTATTGCCCATGGAATCCTGCTTGGAGAGGAGCCTTATGACCTCTGTTTCTCAAGATCTGTTTGGCAGGTGATGATGGCCTTGGATGATGCTGCCTCTGTTGACTGGGCCGGATACGTCTTCAAGAATGTTTGGGAAGCTGTCAAGCTTCATCCGTTCGTGCCTCTGCGGAATGGAATGCAGCTCAGCTGGTTGATGGAGAAGTATTTTTCGGAAATTGCTGAAGATCCATCCAACCTTCAAGGGGCTGATTTCTATCCTTATAAGCCAGTGTCGCCTTTCTGAATGAATTCCGTAGTAGATCTGTATTTCCTCTTTTGTTTACTGATAGTGTGATACGTGCGTAAAATGAACCATATTTCGATGTGTGCGCATGCTTGTTTGTGGCTATTTTACTCCCGTATCATATGTTTTTGTGGTATTTTGGTTGTGTTTTCGTGTTTTGTGTGTTTGATTTGTGTAGGATAGGTTTTGGGCATAAACGAGCATTTTTGGTGGAGTTTTGGAGGAAAATTGCACGTGTTTGGAGTTTTGAGGCGTCGACCGGCCGAGCGAAGCAGGACCGCCGAGCAGGGCAGAAAGAGGGCTCGACCGGTCGAGCTAGGATGGACCGGCCGAGCTAGGCCACAGAAAGGTGGCTCGGTTGAGCCACTTCGACCGGGCGAGCCTGGACGGTTTTCTCCTGAATTTTGGCGGTTTCCAGCTTCGACCGGGCGAGCCATACATCGACCGGGCAATCCGAGGCCCTGTTTGCTTGTCTATAAAAGGGGAAAAGTCAGTTATTGGAGGAGCTTTTTGTCATTTTTCATAAAATCTAGTTAGGATTTCTCTTAGATTCCAATTTCTATCACGATTCATCCAAATTCTAGAGTATCTAAGAGCTTAATTCACCAATCCTTGGAACAAAAGTGAAGATTCAAGGTGGTAGATCAAGGCATACTAATCCAATTGGGGAAGATTCAATCTCTACTTTTCAAATTGTAATGGATGTAATTGATTTCAACTTTGTATTTGTACAATTGAAAGGTATGATGTTCTAATTCATTTTGGATGTTGATTTGAGTACGGATGCATGATAATTTGGTTTGAGAATTGTTTGTTTACTTTCCTTTGAGAGCTTGAATTGCATAGAACTTGTTCCTTATCTCCTAGGTGTAGGTAATAGCCAGCTTAGGAGGTAGTTGATGTGAACGCTGCAGCCAATACGCGGGCGAAATCTTCGTGAATAATGTAGATTCATACGATTTTAGTTCCAATCCATGTGCGGTGCTAGGTCGTAGGGCTATAATTGACGAACTATTTGGAATGGTCTAGGGCTTAATAACGTGATGGTTTGCAATTCTTAGATCATCAACTGTTAGCTCACCGTAACAAGGGTTTAACGAGTGTAGGGTCGATTGCTCAATCTCCTAGGAATTAAAATGTGTTTACATCAATAATTAACCTAATTTGATTGCATCTACACTCATCTCAACATTCTATCTTCCTAATTTGAGAATTTGATTGTCTTGGTTTACCAATTTGGGAAAGGATTGATCAATTGATGATTGTTGGTTTAATTCAATGTTTGTCATATATTGTTAGCATAGGTTTAAATTGAATGTTTAGATTGATAGAAACTACTCAACGATTGTATCATGCTTAGCTATAAGACTTTGCCATAGTATCTCGGTATTCTAGCGGGCGAAGCGGGGAAGGACCTGGATTTGACAAATATTATTCTTGTGTAGTTAGAGGTTTAATTTGATTGAACTTTTAGCCGCATCAAGTTTTGGCGCCGTTGTCGGGGACTTCATTTAGTAGGTTGCTAGATATTGGGGGAAAAGTGAAGCTTGTAGGCTAGGTGTTTGTTTTATTGCTTGTGAGAACTTTTTGTTTTTAGCTTGTGGATTGATAGTTGTTTTTCCTTTGTTTGATCAAGTTGTTTAGTTTGGTAATTGGTTTCTTTTGTGGAGTTGTAGGTCGTTTATGATCACGAGGTCCAAGGCTCGTGAGCTCTTGGAGAGGAAATTACAACAAGGGCAAGGAAGTATTGAGATTGATTTGGAAATGGCTAATCCGGGAGAGGATACGATTCAGATTGGAGAGTTAGAAAGGCAGATTGAAATGATGAAAGTTTTGCTAAATGAGAGGAATGGTCCTCGTAGACCACTTCAAAATCTTTTCCGAACTCAAGGGGAGCCGATGACCGGAGGTTTTCGGTTAGGAGTAAATGCCACGCAATTCGAGATAAAGCCATAGTTGGTCTAAATGATACAGAATAATCAGTTTGGAGGACATGCTACTGAGGATACGAATGTCCATATATCGCGATTTTTGGAAATCACGGACACCATTAAGATCAACCAAGTGCTCCAAGATCAAATACGGCTGCGGTTATTCTCATTCTCTTTGAGGGATTCGGCGAGGCATTGGTTCGAAGGCTTAGACAAGTCAAATATTGCCACGTGGGAAGAACTAAGAGAGAAGTTTCTATTCAAAATTTTTCCACCAAGTTTAACCTTGAAAAGAAGGGCGGATATTACCTCGTTTGGGCAAAGGTACGATGAGCCTCTCTATGAAGCTTGGGATCAGTTTCGAGAGCTTCTACGCAAGTGCCCTCGACATGGTCTTTCTAAGAGTCAACAAATATGCCAATTCTACGGTGGATTAAATTATGATACAAAAGTCATGAGGAATGCTTCTTCGGGAGGTGCATTCCTAGATCAAGAAGAGGAAGATGCTTTGAAGACAATTGAAAAAATGGCCGAAAACAGTTTCCAATGGCCAAGGGAACGGAAAGATTATAGACCGGTGAAATCGGTGAATGATGCTTATGAGACGGAGGATTTCAAAGAACAAATAGCTGCCATGCAAAGGAAGCTTGACAAGCTATCTACTTCGGGGAGTGGAAAAGAGGATATGATGATACTTAAGCATGAGAGTGGTTATCCGGAGAATGTGAACTTTGTTAATCAAAGAATGGGGTACAACAGTCGACCTCAATAAAATCCTCAAGGGAACATGTATTATCATCCATCCAACCGATTCCACCCCAATTTCTCCTATGCAAATCCGAACAATGCTCTCAATCCTCAAATGCAATTGGAAGGAGGAGGGAGTAGTAGTCAAGGAGGATATGCTGGGGGAAGTAATAGATATGTGAATCAAGAGATGAGGAGGAATCCAAATGAAGAGATTGATAAGCGTTTTGAGAAGTATGATGGGATGTTCGCGGAAATCCAGTTGCAAATTTCCTCAATTGCTAAACAATTAAGTAGCAAACATCAAGCTGGGAAATTTCCAAGCGACACGGAAGTTGTACAAAAGAAAAGCTGCAATATGATTGACGGTGAAGATGGGATGAATGAGAAATTGGAGGTCATGACTCCCAGAGTGGAAAGTGTGGAGATCAAAGAAGAAGAGAGTGTAGTGAAGAAAGATGAAAAGGAGTTGGATGAAGAAAATGGTGAAGACATGAAAGAAAAACAACGTGAAAATGTGCATTTCTTTGACTATGTGAAGAAAGGAGATATAGAGATGCCACTTCCGGAGGAGATTGAACGTGTACCCATGTTGGATGAACTCGTTGGAGTTGAAGTAACTTCGGAAGGTGAACTAAATGAACCGGGAAGTGAAGAATATGAAGAGAAGAGCATTGCTAGCAAGAAGGAGGATCCGGGCGGTTTTGTCATTGGTTGCAGAATTGGAGATGTGAGAGTTGAAAAAGCTTTGTGTACTCCGGTGCTAGTGTGAATAAAATGTCGTGGGACTTGTACAAGGAATTGGAGGTTGGACATCTTAAACCTACAAATCAAGTCTTGCAATTGGCAAATCAAGCTCTTTTTTGTCCACGTGGAGTGGTTGAAGACGTGCATGTGGAGGTTTTGACATTCACATTTCCCGGAGATTTTCTTGTGGTGGACATGAAGAACAAAGGTGGCATTCAATTGATTTTTGGAAGACCTTTCTTACATACGGCCGATGCACTCTTTGACATGAAACAAGGGGAGCTCACTTTCCGTTGTGGGGGGAAAAAGTTGTTTTTACCTTACCTCAAAAGAGTTGGTGTGAGTTTGAAGAGGAGAGAGTAGATAGGAAAAAGAGGTTGAAGGATGTGCTCGACCCGGGATTAGACTTCATGGGGGGCAACATCGAAGAAAAGGATGATCCGGGAGACATAGATAAATTTGAACAAATTCGGACAAAGAAAGCTCGAGTGGATCCGGATCCACCTCGAAGTGCAAGAAGGAAGTTGTCTTTCCCGGAGGATCATGTCGTGCTAAATCGAGGTATGAGTTCGGGATCTGCACCATGGGATCATGATTGACATGAGGTATGGTCGTCGAGCTTTCGACGTTAAACAAGCGCTTATTGGGAGGCAACCCAATGTTTAAATTTTGTTATTTTCATGTTTTTGAATAATGGTGTATTGATTTTGGTTTAATAATGTAGTTTAGTGTTTTTGATGAAGGATTCTTAATTGCTTGTGGATTTACAAACTTATTTAGCATTGTGATTGAAGAATAGAGAGGATGGAAGGCAACATGATCGGAAAAATGTCGGAGAAAGGGCGAAAAATGGTGAAAGCAGGGGTAGCTCGGCCGAGCAGTGCAGGCTCGGCCGAGCTGAGTCGAAGGCTGGGACAGAGACTTCGCTCGGCCGAGCGAGGCAGGCTCGGCCAAGCCACAGCGTGCCAGCAGGACCCTCGCGCGGACAGAGCCTCTGCTCGGCCGAGCCATCTGGCGCTCGGCCGAGCCGCGTGCGGTTTTTAAATTCTCGATCGAGCAATTGCTTGACCCATTCTCCTTTTGGTCGAAATTTCTCTTCCTAAATTTTTTCCCATACTTTAGTACATTGAATTGATCCTATCTCACATTTCAATTTCTCTCATGGCAAGCAAACGAGCAAGGGGGGAGTCTTCTTCTTCAGATGGGCGCCCGAAGAAGTTTGATGACGAGGAGTTTGCAAAGTACAAAAATTTGGCAAACCGGCAAGTTGTGGACACTAAATACTTGTGCCGCGAGACGTTGAAGGCTATGAAGTTGAAGGACGATGTGTGGAGTCTCCTCGCGGGCATCGGTTGGAAGAAGATGCTCAATGCCAAATGGCCCGGCTATATGGAGTTGTCGCGTGAATTCCTCGCGTCCGTTACTGTTATGAAAGGAGCGGGGGGATTACCGTTGTCAATGAAATTCAAACTCCAAGGTACGGAACATTTCTTCCAGAGGGCTACAATTGATGAGATTTATGGTTGTGATCCTGATTCCATATTTGTGCATGAGAATGTGAATTTGAGGGAATTTTGGGAACAGATTACGGGTATTTCATTGGATAGGAGGTTCAATATTAAAGAATGTAGAGCTACGGCGATTAGGAATCCCGTTATTCGTTATATTCATAAGTTTGTTGGTAGTTCTGTGTGCGGCCGGTATGAGTCAAGCAATGTGATTACTTCCGAGCTTCATAAGTTATATGCTTTGATGAATGGTATAAAATTTTCTTTGGGGGCAATGTTAATGGATGCATGGAGTCGGGCTGCCAATACGAACACCCGGACTTTCAGTTGTGGTATGATTATGCCAATTTTTGCGCGTCTGGGGTTGTCGTTATCAGATCCTACTGCTCCGGCTGTGTATTTGGATACTAGTTCTTTGTTAGCAGGAAGGTTTCTTGTTCCTGATCCCCGTGGTGAATCTTATTATTATAAATTTGGGAATAGGGTGTTGGAACTTCCTTGTGAAGGATTGACTACGGTTGAAGACTTGGGGGATCATTCCAATTGGCTGTTGGATTCTGAGGATCACCAGGCTTTTGTTGGGGTTCTTTCTTCCGATGGGTGTTTCACTTCATTGGCACAGTTGAGTAGGATGGGCAGCGCCGAGGGTGCCGGTCCTAGCATCTGTACTCCTTAGCAGCCTCGGCAGCCTCCGATGACAGATTGGCAGCAGCAGATGTACTTGATGTTGCAGCAAACTACTGCATCTATAGAGTCTTTGTCTTCTTCTTTGCAGGGTCTGGATACTTCTATGACTTCTCGTTTTGATGGCCTTGATCGGAGAGTGGACTCTATTCAGGAGGATGTCAGGGAGCTTCAACGTCGAGTCCCCATTCCGTACCAGTCCTGCCGGAACCGCCAGCAGCAACAGCAGCAAGATAGGGTTGAGCAATGACGCACCGACTACCTTTTTACAAACTTAGTCTCACTTGACTAAGTTTGGGGGGAAGTGCCGGTAGTTGGTGCTCTGGTTCATTCTCTTCTCTATCTCTTTATCCTTATTATGCTTTCTAGTTTAGTTGAATTTCAAGAATTTGAAACTTCGATTGGGTTGTATTATGATTTACCTCTACTTTGGATTTGGATTTGAATGATGATTTGGATGATTTTACATGATTAATTGATGGAATATTTTGGCAAGCTTACATGTGTTAATTCTTTCTATTTGGTTTGGTATGTGGATGTGTTATGGTTTGAAATGAATGGTGGAACTTGTGGATATTGCTTTATTTTTGTTGATGAATGGTTTGTGGAAGATGGTGGAAATGAGAATTTAATCGGCTAGTTTATGCTCAATTGTTTGGTGGTGTGTGTGTTGCTTTGTAGTAGGTGCAAATAAGGAATGGAGAGCGGTGATCGTGCCTACTGATGGGTAACGTTTTCTATCGTTCTTCCTACCATTTAGTTTTAATTACATTGTGTATGGCATGTAGATTGTTGTTAGGATGTTGTGTGCTTGTGTGTGTGTGATGAACCCGAACTAGACTTGAGATTTAATCATGATTTACTTAGTGGAGTTTGATGTCTACCTCAACTTATGATAGGGCGGAATCTAGTTTTCAAAGCATGATTTGAGTTTAAGTTTTGAATTGCCGAGTTTTGTATGTGGTTAATGCTTAGGACTTGACAAAAAGCTGTGAGGTTTGAGCTTTGATATTGTCATATCTTTATTGATTGTGAGTGGCAAGATTGAGAGTACGAGATCTAGAACTTGCATTGGCTCTCTATCTATTGGCAAGAGTGTGTAACTAGAAAATGATCTTAGGCCATCGATTCTTAGTCCTACCTTTCACTCCGGGAGTATAAGGTGATTGTTATCATAATTTTGCCTTTCATATCTTTGACCCCCGTGATTGAGCTTTATTGGTGAATTTTCCTTCATATAATTAGGACCATATTTGGGGGGAAAGAGTGTATGAGGGTGAATACGGTGATGAGAGTTGGGTTGGGAATTGATTGAATGAATATTGATGGAAATGTTGAGGCATGAAAGAAATGGAATCGAGGATTAGTGTGAATCCTAGAAAAATGAGCACCTACAAAATTTTGGTGCTAGTGTTTGGAAAGAGAGGCACCAACAAAATGAGTGAATGATGGTGCATTTGAAAATGATGAGAAAGGAAAGAGAGAAGAGAGAAACAAAAAAAAAAAAGAGAAAGAAAAGAAAAGAAAAAAAAGTGTGTGAGAAATGAAAAGCCTTGGAGGTTTGTAATGGTTCGAAACGAACAAGTTTTGGGGTTTTGGGAAATTGAGAAGTTTAGTCACTTTGGCCCAAAACCACCCACCTTTTAGTTAGCCACGTTACAACCCGTGTAAAGACCTTTTTTATTCTAGAAACTAACTCGTTGTAGTATAGTGGTGAGATTGGATGCAAGCCTATGGAAATCAAGCTCGAAATTTTGTGATTATGTGAAGCTCATCATCCCTAAACACGTGAGGGAGTGCTTTCGTTTCTTGTTTCTATTTTTGATGAGTGGTTCATGTCCTTAGCATTAACCTTGTTACAAAGTTAGGTGATAATATCATTTTACTTGAACATGCTAAGATAACTTTGATGAGCTATGAGGTATTGCATGAGGTAGATTAATAACTTTACTTTGTTTTGATTGAGGACAATCAAATGTTTAAGTTTGGGGGATTATGATACGTGCGTAAAATAACCCATATTTTGATGTGTGTGCATGCTTGTTTGTGGCTATTTTACTCCCGTATCATATGTTTTTGTCGTATTTTGGTTGTGTTTTCGTGTTTTGTGTGTTTGATATGTGTAGGATAGGTTTTGGGCATAAACGAGCATTTTTGGTGGAGTTTTGGAGGAAAATCGCACGTGTTTGGAGTTTTGAGGTGTCGACCGGCCAAGCGAAGCAGGACCGGCCGAGCAGGGCAGATAGAGGGCTCGACCGGCCGAGCCAGGGTGGACCGGCCGAGCCAGGCCACGGACAGAGGGCTCGACCGACCGAGCCAGGATGGACAGACCGAGCCAGGCCACAGAGAGGTGGCTCGGTCAAGCCACTTCGACCGGGTGAGCTAGGACGGTTTTCTCCAGATTTTTGGCAATTTCCAGCTTCGATCGGGCGAGCCATACTTCGACCGGGCGATCCGAGGCCCTGTTTGCTTGTCTATAAAAGGGGAGAAGTCAGTTATTTGAGGAGCTTTTTGTCATTTTTCATAAATCTAGTTAGGATTTCTCCTCGATTCCAATTTCTATCATGATTCATCCAAATTCTAGAGTATCTAAGAGCTTAATTCACCAATCCTTGGAAGAGAAGTGAAGATTCAAGGTGGTAGATCAAGGCATACAAATCCAATTGGGGAAGATTCCAATCTCTACTTTTCAAATTGTAATGGATTTAATTGAATTCAACTTTGTATTTGTACAATTGAAAGGTATGATGTTCTAATTTTGGATGTTGATTTGAGTAAGGATGCATGATCATTTGGTTTGAGAATTGTTTGTTTACTTTCCTTTGAGAGCTTGAATTGCACTAGAACTTGCTCCTTACCTCCTAGGTGTATGTAATAGCCAGCGTAGGAGGTAGTTGATGTGAACGTTGTAGCCAATACGCGAGCGGAATCGTCATGAATAGTGTAGATTCATACGATTTTAGTTCCAATCCATGTGCGGTGCTAGGTCGTAGGGCAATAATTGACGAACTATTTGGAGTGGTCTAGGGCTTAATAACGTGATGGTTTGCAAGTCTTAGATCATCAACCGTTAGCTCGTCGTGACAAGGGGTTAATGAGTGTAGGGTCGATTGTTTAATCTCCCAGGAATTAAAATGTGTTTACATCAATGATTAACCTAATTTGATTGCATCTACACTCATCTCAGCATCCTATCTTCCTAATTTGAGAATTTGATTGTCTTGGTTTACCGATGTGGAAAAGGATTGATCAATTGATGATTGTTGGTTTAATTCAATGTTTGTCATATATTGTTAGCATAGATTTAAATTGAATGCTTAGATTGATAGAAACTACTCAACGATTGTATCATGCTTAGCTATAAGACTTTGCTATAGTATCTCGGTATTCTAGCGGGCGAAGTGGGGAAGGACCTGGATTTGACAAATATTATTCTTGTGTAGTTAGAGG